>JAXIVD010003794.1:40000-42243 GCA_036785275.1 Cancer borealis
AGTAGCGTCAGGTAGCTGGTCCCTCACTCAACACACAGTGTGCCAGCATGGGTGAGTGGCAGCAGCGTCAGGTAGCTGGTCCCTCACTCAACACAGTCTGTCAGTGTGGGTGAGTGGCAGCAGCGACAGGTGTGGATGACCAGCGCTGACTCCCAATGCCTCCTGACATTATCTTGAAGTGAACTCTGGGTCGACTCCTTGATCCTTGTTGCTCATTGGAACTATCTCTGCAGTATAGGCTGAAGTACCATTTAAGAATCTTTTCAAGCTTTCATAGAACATATATGAGAGGTATAGCACCGAAAAATGCACTTCTCAATCCAGACCTTGAAAATGAGTTGGAAACACTTTCATTATCCTTGAAATGTCTTCCATCTTCTCATGAAAATGGCATGTCACTAGCTAAATTCCTTCTATATTATAATTGGCATTGTTTACCTTCATTCAAAGATTTATTTAAAAGTTACGCTGCTTGGTACACTATGTGGTTTGTCATTTCTCATGATTTTAAAGCATTTTAGCACTGTTTTACACTTTTTTGGAAGTTTTGTTAGTGTTATAATGGACACATCATATGGCATCAAAACTGTGGAGACAGGTAGTCTTGACTTTAGTATTTGCTGAGAGGAGGAGTAGGGAATGCATGTGGGCTGCGCTTTCCCCTGTTTCCAAGTTATTTCTCTTGTACCTGACAAGTTTCAAAGTCATGGGTCATCAGTCTGAGCTGAAGAAGAAATAGAAGCAATGGATGGCGATTATAAAGAAGGGAAAGTGTACAGAAAAGCCCGGACCAAGTCAAGCCTTGCTTTGCCTTGCCTTGCCTTGCCTTGCCTTGCCTTGCCTTGCCTTGCCTTCTCATCACCTCAACCTCTTCTTTCTTCTTCTTCCACTTGGGCTTGTTCTTTTTTTTAGCTTTATTCCCTTTGTTTCATCTGTCTTTTCTTCCAAACCTCCCAATATCCCCTTCTTTTCCTAAAGTATGAGAGTCGTACTGAAAGGATGAAAGGCTAACGTCGAGTTCAATCATGAACAGTCTGAGGGTGCCATGGACACAGTATACCCTCCCTTTTTCATTTGCCCTTATTCCTCATGGGGTTATGGGGAACCAATTATATCCCCCACTTATATTCGGCTCACCATGGCCAACCATGAAAATTTTGAATTAACAAGTGCTTTGGAGAATGCACCTCAAAAAATTCATCCCCCACACTTCTCTGGCTTTGACAAGGAAACTCCTCTGACCTCAGCTCTGAAAACCTCCCTAATCGCCCATCTGTCAACTCCCTCACCTCTTGTACCTGTTTCCTTAACACCAACACCAACCCCTCCTTCTACATCTGTATCTTCTTCTATTGTAACCACCTTAAAACCATAGATACCTCCTAATAGTTAAATCACTCATCAACCCTCTATTCTGACCTCTCCCTCTTCTATAACGCAGACTGTCCCCTCCTCTCACCCTCGCCCATGCCCATCCATTATCATTAATCACTTTCTTTTATCCAGCCTCTTTGATCCTCGCCAATGAAACAAATACTTCCATATCCTTGCGCCCTGCTCAGTAAACACTTTCCAATTTAAAAAATGCACCCAAAACCAGGTGGGAAGGGTAACCTTCAATACACGACATGACTTATCTCCTAGTCATTGTTGACACAGAATCCCAAGCTGAAGCTATGCTTACCCTAAAAGACTTTGATAGGAAATCTTTCCCAATGTCCTCTGATACCCAACTCAACACTCGTATTGGTACCATTGTCATACCCCATGAAATCTGCCCAGTGGGCATCAGTAGGCCTGATTGTTCTACTAATCACTTTGAACTGATTGTAGACGAGCTTGATATTGTTTGTGTCCTGCTTTACTGTTAACCTTCATGGCTGCTGCAAATACCTAGCAAAAATTGATAAAATTACATTCAAAGGGCAATATCTTCCAGATAGTATATATATATATATATATATATATATATATATATATATATATATATATATATATATATATATATATATATATATATATATAGGTGGAGCCTTCTGTAAGGTTAAACCTTACATTGTATCCCCCATCAATGCCAAAACTGCGGGAGATTTGGACATCAAGTAAAACAGGCAGAGGCTAGCCATCTAAAGCCTCCATTGAGCCCACTGGTGCCACGGATAAAGAATGAAAAAATAAAATAATAAGATCCACTGCACGTTGTCCTTTCTGTGCCTCACCTGATCATAACCGTACAAACTGCC
>JAXIVD010003795.1:5000-21739 GCA_036785275.1 Cancer borealis
TTTCCCAACAAGTATAAAACGTGAATAATAACATCCATGAAAATAACTTTGGGTATTGATTATCTAGCTGTGGTGTTGTTACTTAGCAATTCTCACTCCCTTCTCCCCTTCTCTCTTTCCCTTTCCCTTCCCTTCCATTTCTCTTCACTTTCCTTCCCTTCCTCTCTTCATTCAAACCTCTGCACCTCCTCCTCCTCCTCCTCCTCCTCCTCCTCCTCCTCCTCCTCCTCCTCCTCCTCCTCCTCCTCTTCCTCCTCCTCCTCCTCCTCCTTCTCTTCCTTCCCTCGGTCTTAGCTTCCCTACGGCACATCATATATTCATTTTTTTTTTATAAACAAGCAAGCATGATCACACTAGAAACACGTACACACACACAGACACACACACACAGACACACACACACACACACACACACACACACACACACACACACACACACACACACACACACACACACACACACACACACACACACACACACACACACACACAACAAACAGCAATGATAATTTAAGCAAATACACAGAACATTTAGAGCTAAATATAGACACAATCTCTCTCCTTTCTCCCTCTCCCTCTCTCCCTCTCCCTCTCCCTCTCTTTCTCACTCGCTCTCTCTCTCTCCCTCTCTCCCTTGGTACTTCACACAGAGCCAATCAATCATTTCACCATCTTTCTTTTTCTTCCTTTACACCAAGTCCGTTCAGTCTTTACTAGTGCACAATTTGGGGCCATTGACCTCTGGGGGGCATCGACTATTTACTTGGGGTAGGTGGGGTGGGGGGGCATAAAGGAATTTTGAATTATACTGAAAATTATATATGTATGTAAATTTGAATCCTTTTTAGTGTTTTTTTCTTTCTTTCTTGGGTTTTTGGTAAGGATATATATATTATTAGTACTTGCAATATAGAAAAAATATTATAATGCAACATAAGATGAGGTCAGAGAGGCGTAAAGATTGGATGCCAGTGTGTAATTAGGTTAGGTTAAGTAAGGAAAGGTAAGGTTAGGTAAGGTAAGGTAAGGTTAGGTTAGGTAAGGTAAGGTAAGGTAAGGTAAGGAAAGGTAAGGTAAGGTAAGGTAAGGTTAGGTTAGGTTAGGTAAGGTAAGGTAAGGTAAGGTAAGGTAAGGTAAGGTAAGGTAAGGTTAGGTAAGGTAAGGTTAGGTTAGGTTAGGTTAGGTTAGATTGGAAGTCACTGTGCTGTTTAATGGAGCAGAAAGAAAATAATTCCCTCTCTCAATAAAACTTAACTGAGTGTGGCTCTTTGCGTTCAAGTGTGCTAGAGCTTAATTACTAACGTGTTTCTTTAATTACTGGATCTAATTGCAACGTACTCCGGTAACAAAAAAAAAAAAAAAAAAAAAAAAAACTAAACAAAAAAAATAACCGAACGGGTAGGTTGAAAAAAAAGAAGAGTAGACACAGATAAAAGAAGAGAAAAAAGTAAGGCAGTTGCAAAATAACGACAATGTGGAACTTAAACTAACTAATTAATTTTGAAACTGTTTAAATGTTCTTCAGATCAATACAATATTTTTTCCTTTCGTTACTGAGGAAATTCAAGGATTCAATATGTAGGAGAAAGGAGGGAAAAGAGGAGAAAGAGGGGAAGGGAGGGAAAGGAGGAGAAATTAGAGGAAAAGAGGGGAAAGGAGGGATAGAGAGAGGAAGGAGGGGAAGAAGGAAGATATACTAGAGTGAATATTTGTGTTTCTCAATAAAACTTAGAAAAGTGAAATGTTCCCAATCTGATTTTTTTCCCCTTGGTTGGACTTAATGCTCTTCTAGTGATGGTTCCGTTCCCACAGACTCCTCCTCCTCCTCCTCCTCCTCCTCCTCCTCCTCTTCCTCTTCCTACCTCACAGACACACACACACACACACACACACACACACACACACACACACACACACACACACACACACACACACACACACACACACACATATACACAAACACAGCCAAAGTTCAATGACACATGAGAAATCCAAGTCAATTCTTCAATCTATTAACACTAATAATCTTGAAGGTCTTAATTAATTCATGCAGAGTTATGGAAGGTAATTGGTTCCGGGCGCGAGGGTAATTACGTAAGGCTGTAATGAAGGGGGGAAGGGAAGGGGGGAAGGGGAGGGGGACACACAAGTAGGTAAATGGGTGGGTAAGTGGTGGGTAGGTGGGTAGGTGGGTAGGTGAAGCCCTCTCTTTCACCCACGTACACTCACCTCTGTGTCACAAATGGAAGTAATTCAAGTTATTATTACAAATTACAGAATTAGATTTAAGTTTGATTATGTGTGTGTGTGTGTGTGTGTGTGTGTGTGTGTGTGTGTGTGTGTGTGTGTGTGTGTGTGTGTGTGTGTGTGTGTGTGTGTGTGTGTGACAGACACACACACACACACACACACACACACACACACACACACACACACACACACACACACACACACACACACACACACACACACACACACACACACACACACACAGACAGACACCCACCCACACACTCGTAAAACAATCAAGCAAGCAAAAAAAAAAACAAGGATTATGTTGCAAAATCCGAGCGTCATCAACTTGTTTATATAATGTGTTATGTGTTTTTGTAATGTGTAATGTGTAATGTGTTTATGTAATGTGTTATGTGTTTATACCTCTGTAATATCAATACTTATACTACCAACTTCACTCCCTCTACCCTGAACTCTTTCCTCCTTTCTATGTTTCTTCTCTTGTCACTACTTTTGTTAGTCCTATTTATTCTGTCTCTCTCTCCCTCGTTACGTTCTCTACCTGACTCATTAATTTCAAAGTGGGTTAATTAAATCCACTTTTACGCTCTATGTATACTTTTTGTGACCTCAGCAATCCCTTGCAATAGGTGAAGGTACTAGATTACAACCTCGAAAGACGCGTTAACCTTATCAAACTTCACTTGGCCTAAAACACAGCACAGGATTGAATTAATTCGTAAACAATCCCTTCTACTACTACTACTACTACTGCTACTACTACTATTACTATTACTACTACTACTACTACTACTACTACTACTACTACTACTACTACTACTACTACTACTACTACTACTAACACTTGACAAAATCCACGTAATTGAGGAACTTGAATAATCCACAATTCCTTTCTACACCCTTTCACCATGGCAGAGAAGTCCAGTCAAGCCTTGTCTCTCTCTTCACCCTGTGTCTCTCTCTCTCTCTTCTGCTTCTCTCCTTCCCTCCCTACCTACCTCCCTCCCTCCCTCCCTCTCTCTCCCCAGCGGGCGTGGAGCAAAACAAGAGTTGGAAAATATTTTTGGTGCACAGGAAAACTGGTCCGTCCGAGCCTCTATTTGTACAAGAGTTGTTTTATGGGCGGCGGCGCTTGATCGATGCGACTATTCTGGCAACACTTGGCTGGCTTGGCGGGGAGACCTTGCAGAACGGGTCACCAAAAATATTACGACCCACATATTCAAGAGACAAAACGGACACGTGGACACATGCATACATACATACATACATACATACATACATAAATGAATAAATAAATAAACACTCACTTATACATACAAAAAATTATTAACGGATATAAACATTGGTATTATTGTGTGGGATATATATATATTATCAAGGCTTCAAACGGACATATGCTTACATACATACATACATGCATAAATAAACAAATAAATACACACACTCATATCCATACAAACAACTATTAACGTACACAAAAAACAGATAGTATTGTGTGTACGATATATTTTCAAGGTTTCAAATGGACGGCTTGAAAATTAGATTAAGTGCAGCACAAACTCCGCCCACACGACGCAGCTCAGCTACTAACACACTAAACTTTGGAAAATGTTGTCTGCCGGGCGGAGCGACGCGGAGAAAATTGCATCGCCTTTTAGGTGGCTGGCACGCGGCGTCCTGTCCTGTCCTCCTCCTCTGACTCTTTAAATAAAACGAAGCAGAGCAGTGAGGTTCCTAAAAGTGTTTTAACCTTGAAAAGAATTGTGTCAAAGGTAGGTTGATAATGAAACAGATTTTAAACGGGAATAAAATAATGAAAGTTTATGTTGTAGTTTTCTCCGTTTCTTCTCATATTTTTCTCCTTCCTTATTATAATTTCCTCTCCTTCTTCTTCCTTCTCCTCCTCCTCCTCCTTCAAGAAACAGGCAGGACAATGCAAGTAATTAAGCATGATGGACGGCTTTACCCAGCATGCACAGCGCACCCAGCGGTGGTGTGGTACAGAAATGGTGTGGCAGAGAGACGATGTGGCGGAGGTAAAGTGACAGAGAGGTGGTTGGACAGAGATAGTGTGGCACAGAGATGATATATGGTAGTGTGGCAAAGATATATGGTAGTGTGGCAAAGATATTGATAGTGTGGCAAAGACGTAGGTAGTGAGGTGAGGGTAGTTTATCTTCCCATGTTGCATCTACTCTCATCCTTCTTCCTCATGCCTTTCCTTCCTCCTATTAAGATGCAGGACAGAAGGTGAGTCTCGTGGGCTGAACCTAACATAACCTGCCTTGCCTTCCACCTCACCTTCCATCTCACACCCTTTGTACCTATCTACCTGCTGTGACCTACGAGTATTTAGTACATAGCCATTATTACGTTATATATTATCCCCATTATTATCATTGTTATTATTATTGTTATGCAAGGCTCAGCTATGTGCGTGTGTGTGTGTGTGTGTGTGTGTGTGTGTGTGTGTGTGTGTGTGTGTGTGTGTGTGTGTGTGTGTGTGTGTGTGTGTGTGTGTGTGTGTGTGTCTTGGTCTTGGTCTTGGTCTTGAGCCAGGGCTTGAGACAGGATCAAACTAAGTCTACACAACGCTAGGCTCTCCCTCAAGCCTTCTCCCTCTAAGCCTAATAACCTCACCACAAACAATCATTAAGTGTACGTGTTGTAAGTCTTGTTGTCTGATGATGATAATGATGAATAAATACTCTTCATCGTTTTAGTAATCATGTCCCGTCTGTAATGTTGTTTAGTTACCAGACTCACGTGTTTAAGTATTTAAGTATTTCAAGGTCGCGTCGCTTAACACAGTCTGCGTTGCCAGACGTGGAGAAGCGTTGCTATGGTTAATTCATCGAGTTTCTACGTATGAGAACAAACAGAATGTGAGGCTTTCATAACAGCGTCTTAGTCTGAGTCCTTCCTCCACAACACAACCATCAGCGCTTTCCCACCCTCCGCCTTCGCCTCTGCCCTCAATACACACACGTCGCGTAAATCAAACACATGCGTCACTGAGTCACCTTCGCGCATCCATTGTATCAAGATTAATGCAAGCTTGTCCTCCTCCTCTCCTCAGCCTCGCCTCGCCTCGCCTCGCCTCGTCTCCCATTGCCTTGACGACGAGAGAGCAACGTTCCAAGATTGTCAAGACTGCTGTTATATGTTACAAATCTATCATATTTCCATGTCTAGTCTCATAATACTTCTCCATAATACTTTTCCATTAAACAAATCTAAAACCTGCGCAAATAACGGGCAAGAGGCTGTCCATCTTAGCCTCCATAGAGCCTGTCTGCGACCTACGTTTGGGATGTTAAAAAAAAGGGGATAAAATCAAGTATACTATTACGCTCGATATTAATAAAGAATTCAGCGACAACAGCTCGTATTTTAGTGTTCTAGCAGCGTCCTCACACACTATGTATACAAGACTTGGCGTTAGGTTTAGGCTCCAGAATGTCCCTTTGTGTCGAGACAAGCTACGGGTCGACGCCTCGCACACACCGTAACACGTCTTCGCCGTTTGTGGAGCATTGGAAACCGATCTCACACGTCCCTTATGATTTACGACTGAGGCGAGCAGGTGTGTGTGTGTGTGTGTGTGTGTGTGTGTGTGTGTGTGTGTGTGTGTGTGTGTGTGTGTGTGTGTGTGTGTGTGTGTGTGTGTGTGTGTGTTCTGAGGAAGAGGGAAGGTGACAGAAGGTGACATCAGCAATAGGAAGCAAGAGTATGACAAACGAATTGATGAATAAGGGAAGGAAGGGAAGGAGGAGGAAATAAATGAAGGAAGGAAGGAAGAGGGAAGGACATGGAAGCAAGCAAGCGAGGAAGGATACACATTGCCAACAAACAAGCAAACAAATAAACAAACAAACAACATTTCATGCGCGGCACCAAACGAAAGCAGATCAGGAATATGAATAATAAATGTTGAATAATATTGTTTTATACACGAGGTTGATGAACTCATTAACTCATCTATACGGACGACGTGTGAATAGAGTGTGTGTGTGTGTGTGTGTGTGTGTGTGTGTGTGTGTGTGTGTGTGTGTGTGTGTGTGTGTGTGTGTGTGTGTGTGTGTGTGTGTGTGTGTGTGTGTGTGTGTGTGTGTGTGTGTGTGTGTGTGTGTGTGTGTGTGTGTGTGTGTGTGTGTGTGTGTGTGTGTGTGTGTGTGTGTGTGTGTGTGTGTGTGTGTGTGTGTGTGTGTGTGTGTGTGTGTGTGTGTGTGTGTGTGTGTGTGTGTGTGTGTGTGTGTGTGTGTGTGTGTGTGTGTGTGTGTGTGTGTGTGTGTGTGTGTGTGTGTGTGTGTGTGTGTGTGTGTGTGTGTGTGTGTGTGTGTGTGTGTGTGTGTGTGTGTGTGTGTGTGTGTGTGTGTGTGTGTGTGTGTGTGTGTGTGTGTGTGTGTCGGTAGAGAGTGTGAACAAAAACAACTGACACTAAACTAACATCATTTCAAAGCAAGACGTGACACTGTACCTAAGATCTGTCTAGTATATTATTTCTACCACCTGCACCTTACACCTTATAGCTTCAGGTGAGAGTCAAGTGCACCGTCAACATGCAGGCAGAGGACAACGAACAGCTGCCAAGGTCGTATGAGAGAGAAGGCCAGAGTTTGGTGGCCGTCACGTCGCTACACCTCACATAACGGATCTCAACAGTACGACCGACGCTCCCGCCTTCACTTCACTTCAAGACGCCCTTTGCCTTGCCTTGCTGCGCCATCCTGCCTGCCGTTGATACACACACAGAAATACGATCAAATATACTAGATACGAGTGCAGGTCATTCTATACCGTATATAACACTGTCTTAATTCCATTCCACTACGCAGATAAAGGAAGGGATGAAAGCTTTTTACCTAGTTATATATTTTTTTGATGTTTATGAATGAAATGCCTTAATATTTCGAGTAATTTGTAATGCGTATGATGCTTTCAAACTCTCTCTTTTTCTCTCTTTCACTCTATCTCTTTCTCTCTTTCTCTCTTTCTCTCTCTCTCTCTCTCTCTCTCTCTCTCTCTCTCTCTCTCTCTCTACCCTCTCCCTCAACCCATTACTTGCTCTCACATCCAACCCTTTGACAGCTGCACAAAGAGGCGTGTCTGTGGGAACCAGGACTACCCTTCCAAGTGCTATTAAGTCACAGAATCACAGGAACCCAAACCACTATCAACACACTATACGGTTTTACATATTCCCTTTTTCTCTCTCAAGGAATACAATAATAAATCTGAAATACCACACCTTCCTTCTTTTCTCCACCATAAAATGAAGTCACAGTATAGTAGCTGCTTCTATTCATATACAAGTGTCTTCTTTACTCTTAGTTCTACCTGGGTCTCCTCTCACACTTCCTCCTCTTATGTCTCCTTTGAGGCAATGCAAAACCATGGGATGAAGACTCGCTTCAGCTCACTCCTCCTTGCTCTCAATAGGAAGATAGAATCGCAGGTGTAGTTTCTCACCTGTCACACTCTCCTTACGTCATTGCTATCTTTACCCTCTACACACATACACATATATACAGACAACACACACACACACACACACACACACACACACACACACACACACACACACACACACACACACACACACACACGATTCAAACAGTAACAGTCTACTATATTCTACACAAAGTTGTAATGCTGATGTACACTTTGAATTCCTTTTACCAAGATTCTCAACCTAACCGCATAATTATAAGAATGAAAAATATACTGTTAACGCTATAAATTCAATCCAAGACGTGCTCTCCTTTCTAACATTTCTGGTGTGATTAACCATCTAGCGCCACGTTCCTGCAACACCAAGCAATTTATTATGCTGATGGAACAGTCTTCTTCCCCCAAAGGACTTGCACTGCATTTGCAGTTGAATATGCAGCATCAGTACTACACAATCCACTGTTACGCATCACTCGCCTTTACTCCAAGTTGTGTGGCCAAGGAAATCTGTGCCAAGTCGCCTCCAGTGCTGAGTGGTAGGAAGTATTTCTAGCTTAACTGTGTGTGTGTGTGTGTGTGTGTGTGTGTGTGTGTGTGTGTGTGTGTGTGTGTGTGTGTGTGTGTGTGTGTGTGTGTGTGTGTGTGTGTGTGTGTGTGTGTGTGTGTGTGTGTGTGTGTGTGTGTGTGTGTGTGTGTGTGTGTGTGTGTGTGTGTGTGTGTGTGTGTGTGTGTGTGTGTGTGTGTGTGTGTGTGTGTGTGTGTGTGTGTGTGTGTGTGTGTGTGTGTGTGTGTGTGTGTGTGTGTGTGTGTGTGTGTGTGTGTGTGTGTGTGTGTGTGTGTGTGTGTGTGTGTGTGTGTGTGTGTGTGTGTGTGTGTGTGTGTGTGTGTGTGTGTGTGTGTGTGTGTGTGTGTGTGTGTGTGTGTGTGTGTGTGTGTGTGTGTGTGTGTGTGTGTGTGTGTGTGTGTGTGTGTGTGTGTGTGTGTGTGTGTGTGTGTGTGTGTGTGTGTGTGTGTGTGTGTGTGTGTGTGTGTGTGTGTGTGTGTGTGTGTGTGTGTGTGTGTGTGTGTGTGTGTGTGTGTGTGTGTGTGTGTGTGTGTGTGTGTGTGTGTGTGTGTGTGTGTGTGTGTGTGTGTGTGTGTGTGTGTGTGTGTGTGTGTGTGTGTGTGTGTGTGTGTGTGTGTGTGTGTGTGTGTGTGTGTGTGTGTGTGTGTGTGTGTGTGTGTGTGTGTGTGTGTGTGTGTGTGTGTGTGTGTGTGTGTGTGTGTGTGTGTGTGTGTGTGTGTGTGTGTGTGTGTGTGTGTGTGTGTGTGTGTGTGTGTGTGTGTGTGTGTGTGTGTGTGTGTGTGTGTGTGTGTGTGTGTGTGTGTGTGTGTGTGTGTGTGTGTGTGTGTGTGTGTGTGTGGTCTTCAGGAAATAGAATATACGATGCATGCAAGATTGATAGAAGATAAGGTTTGATTTTTCTACTCTCTTCTTACTATTTCTCCTCATATTATTACTACTACTACATTATTTCTTCTTTTTTTCTTTACTACTACTATTACTACTACTATTACTATCGATACCTCCACCCCACGTTTATTTACGAAATAGACGAGGGCTTCACGAATTAGAGGTCAGTAGCCCTAACCTTGGTCAATACTGACTGTGGCATCCAACCATATTACTTCTACTTATCTACTACTGACTTAAATACAATACTACTACTACTACTACTACTACTACTACTACTACTACTACTACTACTACTACTACTACTACTACTACTACTATCACTCATTAAATACGCCCCAAAAAATTACTACAGTGTTCTCAAACTCCACTTCCATCACTAAGTAATTAAAGGACGTTCAGAGTACCACTAAAACATTCTTTACACCCACAACACGTTCCTCATTTATGACTATAACTATTACTACTACTACTACTACTACTACTACTACTACTACTACTACGACTACTACTACTACTACTACTACTACTACTACTACTACTACTACAACTACAACTACTACTGAAAATAGCGGTGCTGACGTGTGAATAACGATGCTTCTCTCTCTTTCTCTCTCTCTATCTCTTTTGCTGTGTGTGTGTGTGTGTGTGTGTGTGTGTGTGTGTGTGTGTGTGTGTGTGTGTGTGTGTGTGTGTGTGTGTGTGTGTGTGTGTGTGTGTGTGTGTGTGTGTCTGTATGTATGTATGTATGTAGGTATGTGCGTGTGTGTGTGTGTGAAGGGAGGAGGGGAAGACAGAAGTCATTAACTCCAGGCAACATGAGTCTTCCCTCCCCCTCTAGGGTCCGCCCACCACGTGTCTCCCTTCCCGAGCCATCTGAAGCACCTCCTCCAGGGTATTTCTCCTAGTTACGACACCCTCTCGCCCGGGTAATTAATACGTTGGCACATAAACTCCCTGCCGGCATACTCTACTTAGAAGGCAAGACTGTTGGTTGGGTTGGTAGCAAAGTGATGTGTGTTTGGGGTGAATTATTTGGTGTTTCTAGTGAGGTTATGATGGTTTGTGATTCCTGTTTGTGTTTGTGTAAGTGTAGATGCTGTGAAGGATAGTGTCAGGAGATGGTGTTATTGTGATTGATATGATTGTTTGTGGTTTTGGTAATGGGTGGTATAGTCTATCCTGTTTGTTTGTATTTAATTGAAGTATATTAATCATACTGTATATATAAATAGAATAGAAAAAAAGAAACTATTGCAAAATCATTTATTATTATTAAACTAAAAATAACGAGTGACTTTTTTTTTTTTCGTTTTAGCGATGAAGTTCAGATTTATACAAGTGAATATTTATTTACTATACTTTTTATTGTTTTTTTTATTTAACTTTAATAATTGTCTCGTATTGTAAACGTCTATTATTTTTTTGCATCTATTTAACTATATTCATTGTATCGTATTATTTTAAACGCCGACTAAGGTCTCTCTCGCGTCACCTGTCTCTTCCTTCTACCTGTCATCTCACGGAACTATAATCAATTAAGTTTCCTAACTCGACTAAATGACTTTATCTCCCTGGTGATGCTATCCTTTCATGGCTTCCTCCTGTCTCTCATTCATTCATTCTCTCTCTCTCTCTCTCTCTCTCTCTCTCTCTCTCTCTCTCTCTCTCTCTCTCTCTCTCTCTCTCTCTCTCTCTCTCTCTCTCTTTTATCTTTCCTAACTCATTGGTATTCCTTCCTCTTCCTCTTACTCTTCATTCACTCCCCATTGGTTTCCTTTTTCGTTCTTATTAACTTCCTCCTACATTCGTTTTCACTCGATTTGACTTTGTTTTCTTTGGAACTTAACTTTATTTTTCTTTACATTCTTTCTTTATCGTCTTTCCATTTCCTCCTCTTCCTCCTATTCTTATTCCTCTTCCTCTTCGGTTTTAATACATTTAGCTGCTTTGTGCATTGATTATAACTAGTGATTCGCGTAATAGAATGTTCGTTTGATATCACATAGATGAGAATACGTCGATAATAACAACTGGTGCCAATAATTCACATCAGCTGTCTTGATAATGCGAAAAGTTGGTGTTATTTTTAGGGATTATCGACAGCCCGAGGGAGGAAAAATATTTATATCATCACTGAGCTTAATTGTAAAATGAATGCTAAGTGCTAATTATCCACGGCAATATTGTATTAATTTACCATGTTCAACACTACCACTACTACTACTACTACCACCACCACCACCACCACCACCACCACCACCACCACCACCACCACCACCAACAACAACAACAACAACAACACCAACAACAATAACAACAACTTGGAAAAAATGAATTCTTATCTATAATAAAATGTACAAGGACAAGTATTGATTATAACACACACACACACACACACACACACACACACAC
Organism: Cancer borealis; assembly: GCA_036785275.1. Taxonomy (NCBI): domain Eukaryota; kingdom Metazoa; phylum Arthropoda; class Malacostraca; order Decapoda; family Cancridae; genus Cancer; species Cancer borealis. Next base: position 16,582 of record JAXIVD010003795.1, read on the forward strand.
ACACACACACACACACACACACACACACACACACACGTGCACCCTATTAATCACTTTTGCCCTTAATTACTTTGTACGGTCCCTAATCCACTTAGTAAGAGGCGGCAAACCTATCTCTACTACTACTACTACTACTACTACTACTACTACTACTACTACTACCACTACTACTACTACTACTACTACTACTACTACTACTACTACTACTACTACTACTACTACTACTACTACTACTTCTACTACTACTACGACAACGACCACGACTACTAAACATAGGGGAGTATCTCTTACTAACTTCCACTATAAATCTAACCACCCAAAAACTATATCCAGTATAATACAACACAATATTAAAGTAGATGAATACAACATTATAGTCCTATTTTATGATGTCTGTCTGTCTGTCTGTCTCTCTGTCTGTCTGTCTGTCTGTCTCTCTCTGTCCACCCTCACACACCCACATCCTCATCCTCTTCCTTCCTTCCTTTCCAACCTCATCACATTACATAAAAAACTGCCAATTCCTACAACGTTACATGATCCTGACGCAGCAATCATCCCTCCACGCTGTTAGCACGCAATAAAACATTACTAAAAGGGCTCACATCAACCCTACACTAGATTTATCATTATTTTTATGGACACTTTATGAGCTCTGAGTCACGAGTGCTTTCAGGTGATTCCAATTAAGGGGCTTTACCTTACCTCACCTTTCCTTTCCACCCTGATACGAGGACACTAAGAGACACAAGGACGAGGACGAGGACACGAGAGGGGAAAGAGAGGTGATGCAAGGACACGTTTATAACACTGGGTGGAGCGTCAGTACTATTTTTTTTAATGAAAGTATCTAATTATGTCCCGTTGGAATTCAAAAAGCGATGATGGTACCCTTGATGTGTTATAATTAGAGTAAAAATGACCACGAATCGCGAGGTAATGTAGGATTATTTTTAGCGACATTTATTTTTTTTATTATAACGCACACACGCACGCACGCATATACACAAGTGGAGCTTCTAATGACGTGACTGAAATGAATAAATGTATGAATGAATTATTGAATGAATGAATGGCAGCTCAAGCTAATAAATGTAGATGAATAAACAGACTAAATAAATTCTCAGTCTAGGAACAGAAGTAATAAAGTACGAAACAATAAGACAAATATATTAGCTTTAAAAATAAGGTGTAAATGGTTTCAGTCTCTATAAAATATGTATTTGTATGTCTCTTCCGCTAGTAAAGGTTAACATATACTTGCATAATAGAGGAAGGAAACAAGGAAGAAGAGTGGAGATTTACACTTAAACATACACATTAAATCATACATAACTATATTATTATCCTGTTCATTGTTGTCATTACGTTGTGGTTTGTAGTTTCCCTTCCTCAGCAAACTCATGAAAACAAGGAAAAATGAAGGAAAATGGCATGAATTACTAGATAAATGAAAATGAATAGATAGAAAGAGAGAAATGTACTAACTTTTACGACAAAGTAATAAAAAGGTAAATAATAAAAATGTATCTTTGTTATTGTAGAGGGAAAAATAAATGTTGTTGAATAAGAGAAATAGAAAAATAGAAAAAAAGAAAGGTAAGCTCAAGGCGTAAAGAAGAAGGAAAAAAAGAGAGATTGAATCACCCACCGACACAAAGTAAGAAAAAATAAATAAAAATAGAAGAAAAAAAAAAGAGATATATAAATGTGAAATAGAATATAACTGACACTGGAAATAAAAGAAGAAAAAAAAAGATCAAAGAGAAAGAAAGCTGAGAAAAGGGAATATAACGAAGCCAATAAGGAAAGAATAAACCATTTAGAATCGACAATAGATATAAAAAAACAAAAAACAACAACAACACAAACACTGTAACTAAAACAAAACCAAATAAAATATACAATAAACTAAAGGTAATTTTCAAAGAAGAAGAAGAAGAAGAAAGAAGGAAGGAAAGGAAAGGTAGGATAAGAAATAGCGTTGAGGAAGAAGGAGGAGGAGAAGGAGGAGGAAGAGGAAGAAAAATGGGTGAAAAGGAGAAACGAATTATGGGCGTTTCTCTCTCTCTTTCTTTTCCTGCACTTCATTCTAATTTCACACACGCATTTTCGCAATTTTCCTTCGTTACACTTTCTCTCCATAAACTAAAATGAGAGAGAGAGAGAGAGAAAGAGAGGGAGAGAGTAAAAACAGAACTTACCACAAGCTTCAAAACAAACAGTCAACGCTTCATCCCAGATCACGGCTTCCCAAAACACACTTCCTTCCTCCCTTCTTCTTAACACACACTCCCCATCACAAAAACTGAACTTAATTGCACGCAAGAATAGAGCTTAATCTCCCTCCTCCATTTTTTTTTCCAGGTTTCCAGGTTTCCAGGTTCACGTGCGCTGCTAAGCTTTCCAGGCGAGGCAGCTGCGGCGCGAGGCATGGAAGGGCGGGGAAAATTTGTGCTTATTGCTTGAAATTTAATCTAATCTAAGCCACTTCGCGCCAGGCCGACGTGGAAGGCGGCGCCGAGGGAAGGAAGTTGTGAGTTGTGAAGCAATTTTTTTGTGTTTAATTTACGAAGTTTTCATTGCATATGTTGAAGTTTATTTGACTTGTTTTATATTCTTTATGTTATTTGAAATGTATTCCTTCTGAGAGAAAGGGTTACGCTACTCTCTTTTTTCTCTCTCTCTCCTTTTTTTTGCGTTTCTGTAAGAGTTTCACAGTCGACAAAAAGACGGAGTAAGAAAGGAGTTTCCTGGAACATCTCGTGCAAAGGCAAAGCATAAAAAAAAGGCATCCGGGACTTTAAACAAAACGTTGGAGATGTCTAGAAATCTGTCTTTGAAGGTGTCCGACGCACAAAAAAAAAAATAGAAAAAAAAGACAAGGGACGACACGTTAGCTTCTCAAAATGTGCATTCCTCAACAAAACACCGGATTTAAAAGAAGGGAGAAAAAAAAGAAGAAAAAAAAACGCGAAAAAAAACACCCACTGAATGTTATAAAGAATTCAGAGTAACATTCATGTCTCCGCGGTGAGGTAGAATGAAGGTTGCGTGTGATAAGAAACAATTTTCAACGCTGCTCAAACGCCGCACAGCGCAACATGACGTAGCGTGATCGATGTCCAGCAGGTTTTCCGAGGGGGAGCGGCGAGCGTTGCGTTACTGGCGAGTAGATAACATAGGAGCCGTCACACCTCTGCTCACGTCTACCTCGTCGCTTAAACACAGGTGTACATAAGGTAATATACGATAATTCAACAAGATAACAGCGAGGTAATTATGTACACAACGCACCAGGAACAATATATCTCTTAATTACTTAGCTGCACGAGTACGTTCTTAATTAAATTTGTCTCGTGTATAATAGCTGACGTATTGTTCTTAACGTGTGTCATTACAATAAGGTCACAGTCTGTATGCGCGAGTCACTTGTTTCAACACACTGCGCACCCGATGGTAAAGGTCGATGCTGCTTTGTTTTACCGGCTCAACAGGGAACCAATCACGCCCAACCAACAGGCTGCTGTGATCCCACTTGACCTGGCTGATGTACTTGACCTCAGAGGTTAACGAAGTACAAACTAACATCCTCCTCCTCTTACTACTACTACTACTACTACTACTACTACTACTACTACTACTACTACTACTACTACTGCTACTACTACTTACTATTACTACCTTTGAAGTTTACGTATTTGCATAATTTCCAGAGTTTTGCAATTTTCATTAGTATTCTCCATTTCCTTGTTCACTTTACATGTTTTCGTCCACCTCGTACTCTCTACCTCCCTCTCTCTCTTATTCTTCTTTATCACCTCCTTTCTTCTTCCCTCCCTCCTTCAATGTGTGTATAAATTTCTCTCTAACCATAGCAAATGAACGTCACTGCTATCACATCCATTAAATTTATTCCTTAATCTTCCTCCTTCCCTCCCTCCCCTTCCTTGTCTCCTGTCCTGATGTTCTTCCTTCCACACGTTTTCCTTGCCTCTCTTTTTCCCTCTTCTCGACTCTTACACACCGCCAACTGTCCCTTGCAATAGAGGTTCACCCTTAAACCCGTCGAGCCTTTCACCCTAACATGCTCATTGCACCTTCCTCACATTTCTTCCTCCTTCACTCTTCCCCTCCTCCCGCTGGGCCATTTTACTTGCCGAGGAAAAGGAGGAGGAGGAGGAGGAGGAGGAGGAGGAGGAGGAGGAGGAGGAGGAGGAGGAGGAGGAGGAGGAGGAGGAGGAGGTTAAAGCAAGGTCACAAAGAAGAAAAAATGAAGATTAAGTTTTTTTTATACAGACGTTAAGTATAAAAAAAATCTTATCGAAAATATATATAAAAAGATATCAATTAATTACAAAAAGTGATGCAAGGGACGCGGTTATCCTAACCTAACCTAACTTAACTTAACCTAAGCTACGTAATAGTTAGTGAATGTTTTTAACTCGTACAGGATAATGCAGGCAGAGGCGATGAAAAGTGAGGCAGTGCAACACGAGCCTTTCAAAAATACATCACGTGACCATTAAGGGGCAGAACGTGACCCTTTACTCGGCAAGCTGTTCTACGCTTCTCTCTTGCTTTTGTTTGACCTTATTTTTATTTTTTACTTCTATTCTGTTGCCGCTTGCTATATATTTTAGTCTCCTATTAATTTTTTTTAATGCACGTATGGTTATAACTGTTAATTAATTCTATAAGTTAAGTTATTTATTTATTAATTTTTTAAAATATTAGGTTAAATAATATTGTTTGAAAATATTTAATTGTTTTTTTTTATATATTTTTTCTTTTAATTATATTTTCTAACTGAGAGTCGAACGGAACCTCGCATGCCAACCCACCCGCCCACCCACCAACCTGCCCGCCCACCACCCACCCACACACCAACCTGCCCGCCCACCCACCTGCCCGCCCACCTGCCCGCCCGCCCGCCCACCCACTACACACGCTATGCATAAGAATAACATTACCAGAAGTGAAAAAAAGACCTGAATGCAAATGAAATACACAAAAACGAAACTGAGAAAACACCAAAACACACACACCCACAAACACACAAACACACACACACACACACGCACACACGTTCCAAAACACATGAAATCAAACACAGAGAAAAAATACTTTAAAAAAAAAACAAATTTAAGACTCAGTG
>JAXIVD010003795.1:21939-26939 GCA_036785275.1 Cancer borealis
CCATCCATCCATCTATACATACATACATGCATACACACATACGTACAAACACATATATACATTTATACATACATATACCCGCATACACACATGCACATACATACATACATACCTACATACACACATACATACATACGTACATGCATATTTTACATACATACACATACAATATATACATAAAACACATACATACACATACATATACATACACACATACATACACACATATACATATACATACATATATACACACAAAATATACGTATATACTACATATGCTTGCAGATGTAACACATACATAGACATAAAAAAACATATGTTCATATATACATAAACGTATTCTTACAAACATATGAAAATTACAAATATAGAAACACATGCTCACACATGCACATACATATGCACATGTATAAATACATACACCTTCACATACTTATATAATCGGTTAATAAATTCTTACGCACACTTATAAAGCACGCGTATATACATACATACACATATTTATAAACATACCCTTGTACATAAAGCACTTACATTACACAAACACACATACCTGTAACACACTCAAGCGGAAACACATTCTCACACATTCTTACATGCATATACGCACAAATATGCAACACTCAGATGCAGTACGCATATACACATACAAACACAAACAAATAATAATTACATACATACATACATACATACATACATACATACATATATACATACATACATACACACATACATACATATAAACACATATACATACATTCATACATACATATATACATACACGCATACAGATACAGTGCATACATACGTACATAATTTACACATACATACATATATAGACTCATGTACATACGTATAGGAGTCTATGATACATATAATACAACAAAAACTTACATAATAATGTCCATCTTCATAATTCATAGTTACTAAATATAGAAGCCTTTATTTTAGTTTTGAATAAGTTAACTGAAGTGGTAATAGACTTAATGTCTTGGTGGAGGTTGTTCCAACACCACGCACCCCTCACACTCACACTTCTCTGGGCGTGTACAGTTCTGCATTGAGGTATTTTTAAATCCATGGGTCTTCTTGTGTTGATATTGTGAGAAGGAAACTCAAATGATGTGTTTATAGGGAAAATATACAGGGATTTGTAAACGAAAAGACATGTTTGAAATAAGATTATATCAGGAAGTTTTATAAGTTTGAATTCCCTAAAGAGAGGGTTTGTATGTGCAAATTTTGACTTGAAATACATAACTCGTATAATTTTCTTTTGTGCTATAAATAAATCATCTAAGAGAGTTTTAAAAGCTCCCCCCCAAACAGCTGAGCAATATAATAAATGTGGATAAACTGTTGACATATAGATCAATCTAATACATTCTGGAGTTAAACAACTTTTTAACCTGTATAAAACACCTGTGATTTGTGATATTCTTGTACTTAAACTTAATAAGTGTGGTTTCCAAGTCAATTTTTCTTCGATAGTAACACCTAAAATTTTTATATGACTAACTCTACTTATGACACAGTTATCTATCTTAATGCTTACATTATCTAAGTTAATGTTTTTACCACATGTTACCATGAAAAAGGTTTTGGAAGCGTTTATCGTCAATTTATTGCTTTTCATCCAATTAGATAGCTTAACCAATTCATTATTTAATGTTACCACCATTTCATCAATTTTAGATCCTTGAATGAAAAGTGTTGTATCGTCAGCAAACAACATAAATTTTACGTTAGAACCAATACGCACCATATCATTTACATAAATCAAGAATAATAATGGTCCCAAAATTGACCCTTGCGGAACCCCATGATGAACTTGTTTAAATGAAGATGAAGTATTATTAAATACTGTGTATTGCTTCCGGAAACCCAAGTAGCTTCTTAAGAAATCATTTGCCTTTCCTCTTATACCATAGTTCTCTAACTTATTTAATAAAATGTCATGTGATACAGTATCAAATGCCTTACTTAAATCACATAGAACGGTTATTTGACATAGCTTATTATCTAGTGTATTAAAAATATTTTGCGAAAGTTGGTGTATTGCTAACTCAGTAGAATATTTGGGTCTGAAACCATATTGACATTCCGTTAGTAATGAAAATTTTGTAAGGTAATCCTTTAGTCTTGTAGCAAATAGTTTTTCGATGATTTTACTAAAGCTTGAAAGAATGGAGACAGGCCTATAATTACTGTGACTCAATTTCTCACCTTTTTTATATATAGGAATAATTTTTGCAATCTGTAATTTTTTTGGAAAACTTCCTTCCTTGAAACATTTATTTACAAAGAATTTTAGGAATGGAGATATTTCTTCACTACATTTCTTAATTACTTTGATATCAATACCATCACCTCCAGGAGAAGTTACTTTAAGGCCTTGAATGACTTCTAAAATTTCTCGTTCCGATGTTGGCTTAAGAAAAAAAGAAAAGGGTAGAGGATCAGACAAAAAAGATTCAAAAGAAACAGAGGCCGGTTGGATATCTGAGGCTAGTTTACTAGCAATATTGCTAAAATAGTTGTTAAATTCCTCTGCTATTTCAATATTATTTGAAATTATCTTATCATTGAAACATATTGAAGAAGGTAGTTTTGCACGTTCCTTACCAATTAAGTTATTTAAAGTTTTCCATGTCTTTTTTGCGTCACCGGACTCTTGATGAAGTTTTGACTTTACATAACTATCTCTAGCAGTTCTAATTATTGAAGTTAACGTATTTCTATATCTCTTGAACTGAGTTTCGTATGTCAATGGCCACTTTGCAAATAGTTTCTGTAATTTGTTACGGTGTTTTATGGATTTAATGATCCCGGGTGTTATATATGGTTTGCCATAATGTTTTTCTTTAATTGAAAATTATTTTAAGGGAAAGTGTACATTATAAAAATCTTGAAACTTAGCCATATACAAATCAAAAATATTGTCAACCCCTTCAAGATTTGTAAGTTCTGAATTCCAACTAAACTTTTTCAAGTCTTCTCTGAAAGCATTAATATTATCATTCCCAAATATTCTCTTGGTTATGTGAAAATATGATGTATTATTATGATGAGGCATAGCAAATACACTGTAAACAGGGAAATGATCACTTATTGATGTATACAAAATACCACTTTTTATATAATTTTTCATATTATTTGACCAAACATGATCGATTAGTGTTGCTGACTTGCTAGTGACTCTAGTTGGCTTTGTGATTGTTTGAAAATAACTGTATGTGTAGAATAAGTTTGTATAATTAATGACATTATCATTATTATTCAACAAATTAATATTATAGTCACCCATTATGTAACAAACCAACCTGAAATTGGATAACAATTCCATAATATTCTCTAAAGGTTCAAGAAAATCGCCAAATGATGAGTTAGGAGGTCTGTATACCATTCCTATAACGTAATGAAAAGGCTTTAAGATCTCAATAAATAAAGATTCAATATGTGGCAATTGCAAGCAAGCATTATTAATCTTGACACCCTGAAATTTTTTATGCACATATATACAAATACCCCCACTTTGAGTAGATTTATTTTGAAAAAATGAAGAATAGTTATCCAATTTGTACAGATTACATATATTGTCGTTAAGGCGAGTCTCACATAATCCGACAACATCAAATTGAATACCAGATGGATTTAAACATTGCTCGGAAAAAGACTCCAAGTGTTGAGTAATGCTACTTATATTGTATGAAATTATCTTTAAACTATTATTAGGAAAATTGTGTGATATGTCATCAGAACAGAAGACATATTCACATTCAGTTTGAGGTACTATTTGTTCGTTAAGGTGATCAACATTGTGATTAGTAAGATTAGACTCACTATTACAATAAATTAATGAGTTGAGTACACTCAATGGGTACTTATGATTGTCACTACGAATAACATCTATGAATTAATTATCATTGAGGTTAGAAAAAGGAAAAAAATGTTCTATGTCCATGAACTAACTATCAAAACCATATCTTTACTCTTAGTAGTAGTATCTGGTTGTCTATACTACTCTACTTCTTCGAGGAGCTCCTTAGGGATTTCTTAATGATCTTGCGTTGAGACGAGGCAGCAGCAGGTGTAGCGGGAGAGCGGGAGAGTGGAGGATCTCGTGCTCGTTCGAGCACGAGATCAGACAGCTGCATCTTGTCCTCCAGAAGTGTTTTCACCTTGGCCGCCGTCTGCTCCCATGTCTCGTTGCCGCCCATTTCTTCCATGCCGCTGATGCGTATATTCTTCCTTCTACTATAATCTTCTTGATGGTTTATTCTATCTTCCAATTCTTTATTTTTCTTGTTTGAAGCTTCTACTTCCTCATGTAAATGGTTTATTCTAGCCATAGTCTCATTCCTTTCTTTGGCATAGTCTTTTGCCTGAGACCATCAACCTCTTTTTGAGTAAATTCGAGGCTGGTAGTTAGATCAACGACTCTGTTCTCCAGCTTATTTATTTGGTCATTCAACTGCTTCACCACTATATCCAATGCTGAGTTGAATGCTCGTTCTTGGGATTCGAGCATGGTTTTCATGAGTGAAGCATCCATGACTGGGTGATAATTAAGGCAGACAACCCTTGAACTGTGACGTATGATGATGTCACTCGTGACGTCACTTGATACCTTCAGCGCATGCGCAGAAGTGAAGAAAAAGATCCAGGGAGGCCCTTACCCAGACAGGTAATATTTCACCTGATTATTTTGGCTAAGTCCACAATCACTGTTATACTACACAGCCCTGACTAATCACTGCGACCTTACTTAGCTTGCTGTAAAGGTCCTGGGTCTGTGTAAGCTTTGGGACTGCACTAGAAATCTTGATTTCTCTGGAGCTCTTAACAGGAGTGTAAACAAAGGCGCGCCATGACAGAGGAGCAGGACAGAGAGAGACAACATAATTTATTCAAGTTGATGATAAATTATGCAAAGGAAGGTAGGTTATGTAGGTGAAAACAAGTGTAACACGATGGAATTGAGTTTGTCGCAGGAAAGT
>JAXIVD010003795.1:34439-42430 GCA_036785275.1 Cancer borealis
CAGAACAAATTTAAAGTGTGTGTTAGTTAGTTAGACTGAGACCAAATTGAAAGTATTAGTCAGTTAGTTAGTGGAAGGAGGAAGGCAGGAAAGCAGAGTAGTAGTAGTAGTAGCAGTACGCAGCTTGTATCAAAGTTTACCAGCACGGGGAATAACAAATTAGATATGTACATTCATTCGTTTTCTCATTAGCAAGGCGAGGAAAATGTGCATCAAGTCTTGCATGCCACGAGGCTGCTGGTGTTGATGTTGGTGTTGTATTAGTGCTGGTGGTGGTAGAGTTTGCTGAAGGTTTCTAGGTATAAATGAAAGGTTGTGATGTGCTACGATGAGAGACTATTAGTTTAGTATTAGTATTAAGATTGTTGATATCTGTTCTTCCTTTGTACTCCTTTTATATAGTAGAGGAGGAGAAGGGGAGCTGATAAGACTGATAACCTTCAGTGACAGACATGATTAGATAAAAGAAGATAAGATAATAAAATAGAAGAGAAGAGAATAGGAGAAAATAACATTGAAGGAAAGAAAAGGAAAGAGAAAAGATGAGAATAAAAGAGAATATATGATAAAAGGGAAGGAAAGAAAAGAGAAAAATAGAGAAAAGATGGGAAGAGAAGATATAAAAAAAAATAAACAAGAAAGCAAAGTGAGAGAAAAAGAGAGAAAAAAAAAGTTGTTAATGGGGCCCTTGAGATAAGCAGTATTTTTCCCCTAACACTGTCGGAGCCTTTCAATGCCTCTAAGAAGATAGCAGCAAAAGTTTTTACTAAGGAAGGAAGGAAGGAAGGAAGGAAGGGAGGGAGGGAGGAAGTCAGTGAGTTAGAAAAGCTCACAGCAGCGAAGGATTTAAGTAAGGATAAGTACTTGGATGTAGTTCCCTCTTACTTGACTTAACTTAGACTGTAGTGTATATACCGAAGAGAGAGAGAGAGAGAGAGAGAGAGAGAGAGAGAGAGAGAGAGAGAGAGAGAGAGAGAGAGAAAAAAAAAAAGAGTAACAGTCGTATTATCAAACCACAATTTTATATTTCTAACATTTTCCTTTTTCTTGTTTCGTTAAGTTAAGTGTTTTTTATATATATATTTTTCTTTTTATTGCTATCATCATTCTTTCTCATCCCCACTTCCTCCTCCTCTTCCTCCTCCTCCTCCTCTTCCTCCTCCTTCTCCTCCTCCTCCTCCAGACCTCGTATTCCAACCGCTGTAAAACTCCTTATTCCTTGTCGTCTACGTAACTTCCACTACCAACTTATTACATTCCTAACCCAGACCATTCTTCCTCCCTTCCCTGGCTTCCCTATCCCTCTTCCTCCTCTTCCTTCTAATCCTGCTTCCTCCTCCTCTTCCTCCTTTTCCTCCTCTTCCTCCTTTTATTGTCTTTCCTTTTATCAGCTGCGGTGTGCTTCCTCCTCCTCTTCCTCCTCCTCCTCCTCCTCCTCCACTGTACTATTCTTTCTCTAATTCAAAGTTAGTGTAGAGTAGTTATGTCAAACAGCCTTCGCAGGGACCCTAGGGTATGTTGCTGTTTGTGTTCCCTTGTATTGCCTTGTATTCCCTTGTATTGTCGCCTCTCCTGTTGTCTATTTGTTGTTCCATTCTTTTTATAATATGTTTTCACCAATATTTTTACACCAATTCATCCTTCCTTCCCAATTCATATTTATTTATTCGTTTTTGTTATTTTTATATGAGCTTTATTTTTCTATTTCCTGGCGAATATATTTTTTTATTTTTTTTTTTTGGTAATTTTTTGTTAATATATTGTTTCATTTATTTTTCTATCATTTTTTTTAAATATATATATATATATATATATATATATATATATATATATATATATATATATATATATATATATATATATATACGGCAGTCTAGCGCGCACTCTGTTCACTATTCCTGCATGTCGGTCTGGCTGCTCCTCTCCCCCCCCCCCCTCTCTCTCTCTCTCTCTCTCTCTCTCTCTCTCTCTCTCTCTCTCTCTCTCTCTCTCTCTCTCTCTCTCTCTCTCTCTCTCTCCTTCCCTTTCTCCCTCCCCTCCCTTCTCTCTCTCCCCTCCCATATCTCTCTCCCCTCCCATATCTCTCCTCTCTCTCACCGCCCATATCTTCCCTTCCTACCTTATCTCCCTTCCTCCCCTCCCTACATTCCTTCCCTTATCTTTTCTCCCTACACACAACTGCATTCTCCTCCTCCTCCCAGCACAAATTGTCAACAGTACTACAATTGAATAATTTAAGAAAAAACTCGATAAGCACTTAGCATATGTTATCCAAGTCGAATATTTCACTACTGCGTAATTTTTTTTTTTTTTTTTTTTTTTTTTTTTTTTAGCATAGACTACTCTTGTTTTTTATTTCTTTCCTATACAAATTCCATGTTAGTTTTTTCATGCTACATGGTATCACTTCCTCTTCCGGCCAGCTTCGGCTGGAGGGAGGGGTGGGTGGGGAGGAGCCTTCCACTTTGCTGTTCTTTTGTCTCTATCACGTAGATATTATAGTAGTAGTAGTGTAGCTAAACAGACAGCCTTGTTAGGTTCAGTAGGACTGTTGCTGTCTGTTCTTCCTTTGTACTCCTTTGTACTTTGTACTCCTCCTCCTCCTCCTAGTATTTGTCCTCCTCCTCCTAGTATTTGTCCTCTTCCTAGCACACACACACACACACAGACACACACACAGACACACACACACACACACACACACACACACACACACACACACACACACACGGTGGTCTAGTGGTTAGAACGCTCGCCTCACAAGCGAGAGTTCGCGGGCTCGATCCCCGCGCTGGGTAGGAGACATATGGACCAAGTCTCTTATAAGTGTGTGGTCCCTGTTCACCAAACAGTAATGAGGTACCTGATCTCAGATCTTCAGGGGGAAGAAAACAAATCTCCCATAAATAAAAATATACGGCAGTGACCATTATCATTGTTCGGGCCGCTGTTAAAACAGCGGTTGTAGGCGCCTTACGGCAGCCAAAAATGGGTGGCCTGTCACCCCGAGTAGCATGGAAAATAGGGGAGAAAATTCATGGGATACTTGTATAAAAATCTGTCTGTGTAAATTTGTCTGTAGATTTTCAGCCTAACCGGCTGCAACTATAAAGTAAAATAAAATTAAACCGTTTATTAGAAAAAAATTATCACACACACACACACACACACACACACACACACACACACACACACACACACACACACACACACACACACACACACACCGCCGCCCTCCCGTGTGTACTTCCCTACGCCTCAACGCTCCTGCCTGTCGCCTGCTTCACTACAAGTCACTACCCTTGTCCCCTGTGTTACTTCACGACTAATCAACTGCTGCCGTCACGTCTATCCTACACTCGTTATCCCCCATCACCCCCGCACCAGACTCCCACTAGTCTATATTACACTCGTTATCCCTCATCACCCAACAGTTGTTCCTCAGACCCGCCAGACTCCCACTAGTCAATCCTACACTCGTTACTTCATCACTCAACAGTTGTTCCTCAGACCCGCCAGACTCCCACTAGTCAATCCTACACTCGTTACCTCCTCATCACTCAACAGTTGTTTCTCAGATCCAACTGAATGTAAGGAGAGGAGACGAAATGAGAAGAGACAGTCATTAATGAAAGGTCTTGTGTTTAGCTAGTGTACATATTCTTGTGTTCGAATCTCATCACTTTTATACTTGAAAATTATATACGTATCTCACATTTCATATAATCGACAATAACTATTTCAACAAACATTACGTGGGAGTATATACATCAAGGAGGAAGAGGTGAATAACACGATTGATGAATAACAACAACAATATCTTAATCATTCATGCATTGTTAGTTAGACGTAAATAACATGCATCAAAAGGAACATATTCTAACTGCATGCACCTAACTACATATATAAGTTAGGTTACGTTACTCTACAACCCTCCACTGCAAACATACATACATACATTATCTGTTATCAGCACAAGGCAGGCAGGAACGGAGGTGATTCTAGACTAAGGATGATAATATAATGCGTTGCAAGACTTCATTCCAAGCTGATGAGAACTCACTGTGCTACGAGGCGGTACAGATAATTAATAAATACCTTATAAATACTCCTCTATGCGTCTCTCAAGGTGTGGATGTAGTGGTTAGGAGTCTCTGGTTATCTGTATTTACTGTTTATATTATATCTTCTGAAGTGAGGTGAGAGTTGAGGTGGAGGAAAGGGTAATACAATCTCTTAAAGTATCCTATGTAATGTAATGTTTATTTTGTTTTAAATTTTGATAGATTTGTGAGTATTCTAATATATAAGATGGTTTCTCTCACTTGGTATTCATTTGATAGATTAATATACATAAGTCTGCCATCTTCTCCGCAATAAGACATTAATTAAAGCCATTTCACATTCCTTGCAATATTGTAGATCAAAATTCTAGCAATACATGAAACTAACAATACGTTAAGTAACACCCTACGGTAATAAACGCTACAAAATCAATAACAGAAAAACTTCAAATCTATAAGAAAAAAAAGAAGAGACTTACCTTTGTTTCACCTGAATTTAAAAAAAAAATACAGGTGATTTTTTGGGGCGGGAAAGCAATTTTTGGGACTGAAATTGGTTAAGACGAGGAGGTATTTCTCGATTATTGGGCGACTAGATAATAATTTGGTTCTGTTTGCTTTCACCCTCTGTTGCTGGAGATTAGAGAGAGAGAGAGAGAGAGAGAGAGAGAGAGAGAGAGAGAGAGAGAGAGAGAGAGAGAGAGGGAGAGGGAGAGAAAGGGAGGAGAATGAGAGAGTAAAGAATTGAGGAAGGGAGAGATTTCTTGTATTTTTAGAGTCATGTTTTTATAAGTGGAAGTTCTCGACCTGAGGCAACACTAGCAGCTCAAACTGCACTCCTCCTCCTCCTCCTCCTCGTCCTCCTCCTCCTCCTCCTCCTCCTCCTCCTCCTCCTCCTCCTCCTCCTCCACTTGAGAAATAGTGCTTCGTCAAGAGAAAGGGAAAAAAAAATCCTCTTTTGAAACCTTTCTTTCTTCCCTGTTTGTGTGTGTGTGTGTGTGTGTGTGTGTGTGTGTGTGTGTGTGTGTGTGTGTGTGTGTGTGTGTGTGTGTGTGTGTGTATGTATGTGTGTGTGTGTGTGTGTGTGTGTGTGTGTGTGTGTGTGTGTGTGTGTGTGTGTGTGTGGAAGAAGAGGAAGAGGAAGAGAACATATTGTTACGAAGATATAGTAGAAGATTAATGAGAAACAAATAAGGGAAAAAAAACCTTTAAAAATTACAACCACAACAAAACCAGGAATCTACTACACTAAAAAAAATAATTATACACAAGTACATCAACAAGACAATGAATACAAGAACAAACACATAAATCACAAGTATAGTATTATATTACATTACATTCATCTCCCTCAGTGTGCTTGTAAAATCTTCAGTCTTAGTAAACTTGAACTAACTCGTATATTTTTCTTTCTCTCCTTCCCTCTCACTCTCTCAATCGTTTTCTTGTAAGGAGTTTCAAGTTGGCAGAGCGTCCTACACGTGGAGCTTCGATTGTGATTGTTAAGTTTTTCCTTCCTTCGTGTTCTTTAGGGATGTTTTCTGCGCCACGGGATGGATAGGTGGAAGTGGTTTCTCCTCTCTGCTGCACTCTCAAGGCTTTCACTTTTCTTCAGATTACAAAAAAATCACTGCACTCCATTACTTAAAGGTTCTCTCTTTTTTTTTCTCTTTCTTTCTATCTATCTATCTATTTCAAGTACAACATGCGTTCGTCTCCTCCTCCTCCTCCTCCTCCTCCTCCTCCTCCTCCTCCTCCTCCTCCTCCCTCCTATTGTCTCTATATCCCGAAGCGACAGACGGGGAAAGATAAAAATGAAAGAGGTGCAAAAGAGAAAAAATGAAAAGCCACCATTGATCCACACTGACACACCAATCTTTCTTTTCCTTCCTTCAGCCCCAGCGGTCTGCTATGTATACACCGACACCAATATACATCACCATACAACACCATCACCACCACCACCACCACCACCACCACCACCACCACCACCACCACCACCACCACCACCACCACCACCATACATACACCACCATACACGATACAGGATACAAGGGAGAGAAGAAAGGGAATATTTCTGTGGTAGAGGAACGCATACCACTCTTTAGAAACAGCACACACACACACACACACACACACACACACACACACACACACACACAGACACACACACACACACACACACACACACACACACACACACACACACACTCACACTCACACACACACTCACATTCCCTCCTTACCTTACCTAACCAACCTTACCTGACCTAATCTAACCACACAACAGGCTTACTAGGCTTCAGGTAAACACAAGCTGCTACTCTCAAGGCTTTATGTTCCTGGAGATAAAAACTATAGGAAAATATGTAGACTAATCAGCTTTCCTTTCTCTTTCTCCTCCTGTCTGTGTCGAGGTAGGACGTATATTATCTTTTTATTATTATTATTATAGAACAATAACTACTACTATTATTACTATCATTACTGCTGTTACTACTACTACTACTACTACTACTACTACTACTACTACTACTACTACTTCACTACTCCAACAATCTATTTACATGAAGCCAGAACGTCAATGATAAATAGGCGGTTGGACAAAATTGGAATAAGTGTCAGGATTTGGGTAAATATTTTATACTAACGACCCACAACTGACCTCAATTCATTACAGGCTGTGGGATTCTGTAGCCATACGGAAAATTTACGGTGCTATGTATATGTGACTACAGTGGTATTGTATTTGTTGACAAGGTTGTGTAATTTTGTTTATTTTTATGACTGTATTCTGGCATATGGACTGTAGGCCTATCCTGTTTATTTATCAGTTTTTTTTTCAATTTATTTTTTTTATTCCTAAAGAAAACGTCTATTTTGAAGAGTTTTCTGCTATGTTTTCTCTCATTTTCTCACTTTTTCTCATTTTTCTTCCTGCATCTCTTTCTCTAAACATATAATCTTTCTCATTGGACAAGAATACACACACACACAAACACACACACACACACGTACATTTCCTTTCAACAACACACAACAACACAACAATTTACAATCACTTCCCTTCATCACTTAATATACATCTAAGTCACTTGTAATACATTCCTTTATTACCTTCCTCGCACCTCCCTCCCCCTCGCTGCCTTCACCTCCTATTCCAGTACTTTGTGTGTTATAATGAACTTTGCATATACAAGGTAGCGCTGGACTGTCGTGTTCACTGCTACATGTTACCGAGTCGGAGGAAAGGATATCACACCTAGATTCCATTTCCCGCTCACTTCATATATTGCATGACAAGAACTGAACTATAGGTACAAGCAATGAGGGAGGAGACACGAACACCACAGTTTATAGGACTGGGTGAGGTTGACCGTGTTTTGTTACTTATGGAAAGGAGAAAATGGATGGAAAAGGAAAGATTTTAGTGTAGGAATAATATTGAAGGCGTTTTGTTACTTATAGAATAGAGAACATAGATGAAAAGGGATAGATTTTAGTGTAAGCTTGATATTGAAAGCTTTTTCTTCCTAATAAAAGGGAGAAAATAAATGAAAAAGGGAAGATATAAGTTTAGGATTATTATTGAAGGACTGAGTAAGGGTGAACGCTTTTTCTTCCTAACAGAAAGGGAAACATCGAAGGAAAAGGAAAGATTTAAATGTAGGAGCAATATTAACCGTCTTCTAAATGATAGATATGTAGGAAAAATAAATAAATAGATAATTCAGACAAACAGTAAAGTAGAAAAAATTAAATAAACATACTTAGAACTGCTAGAATTCTTTACTAGATGCATAAACTTGCACACAGAAGAAGGAATGGAATCCAAGTCAAAGAAATTAATTAGATAACGTGACAGAATTCCCTTGAACAGTGTCTCGCTGCTCACTTGTTTGCTTGTTCTCGCTCTGCTCTTCTTCC
>JAXIVD010003796.1:0-42223 GCA_036785275.1 Cancer borealis
CAAACCGATCTAGTTTGTGATGAAGCAGCATGGTGACGGGTATAACCGCAGTACACTCACCCACCGCCAGTCTCCGCTGCCACCACTGGGCCCCGACGACTGTCCTTCCTCCCATCACTGAGGTAGACTTCATGTGTAGCAGTTTAGTGTGCCAAAAACTCCCTTGGTAGTGCAAAAATATGGGTGTTGCGAGCACCTGTTGACTCCAGAATACCTCACACCTGCTAAAGTTGACCTCCTATGATGATAAAGTAAGTGAGTTCCAAACACGACTCGCAGGGTACCGCAAGGACAGGAAAGGTGCCACCACGGTTTTCATTAAGGTTAGTTTGGCTTGCACGTAATGTATGTTCTAACCCCGAATATCATCACAGAAACTAAAGCTTCCAACCACGTATGTATGTAACTAACAAGAGAACCAAGTCGAGCAATACAAAACTTCAATCCGAAAATACACTACTTGGGATTGTGTTATTATGAAATTAACTTATAACACACGACAGGTGGTGAAGCTTAGGACAAACCGTCTCGCTGGGTTCACAAAAGTGTTCTGAAACGCCTCGAATCCCCTTGCATTGAAAACAAGAACCGAGGAAGGACCAGAACAATATCAAAAGTGTCAAAATGAAATACGAGTATCCATGTACCCATCACCACATTTCCTTCACCTCAAATGGCTCCCAACTAACTGAAGTTCCTGAAGGAGGTTGAAATCTGACCTGGATTGACCTGACCGCCTGCAGAAGGTCACGGGGCCTTCGAGACACGCCGGGGCAGGCCTTGGTGGAGCCCCGTTGACCTACCCCGTCAGGAGAAATAAACCAAATGAAATAGTTACCGATTAATTGGTTTATAGTTCTACGTCCTTCGTATTTTTCCTTCCTTCAAATAGTCCTGTTTTGCTTGTTGTCCTTGAGAGTTTTCCTTTTAGTGACGCAAAGATCCCTGGTTATCTTGGGTCATCCAGTCTTGGCCATTAAGCATCCCTTCGTTAAGACTTAGTTTGATCGGTGTTGTTAAAGCTGCAAGTCTTTGTTGCCTAATGGTCAAAATTGCATACTAGCAAAGTTATTTTTTACCACAAATCTACACGAAAACAAACACCCTTGTAAATTTCCGTACGATGTAAATATCATTGGCCATCAACACATACCCTCCACGTTGTAAAAAAAACAATAAACAACAAAACAAAAAATACGTTATAAAGTATATATTATGGAAGTTTTACAAATCTCTATATAGCTATGGTATATTGTAAATCAAAGAAATGTACATACAAAACAAATATATATCACGTTTGACGCCTTTGTAACAAGACACGCTAATGTTTTGTAGTGAAGCAGACGATGACTACACCTGCAGACTTCCACATGACACACCTGTAACGGAAGAGAGGCAGATGTAGGGTCGAGAGTGGTGTTGTCCCCCCAAAGGTGTTTTCCTGTACATATTGACTCCTCCCGCAACGCTAGCACAAGGCGGGGAGGGCGGGGTGGAGGTGACAAACACGGCAATGCTGGGAGATACGTTGTGTTCAATTATGTGGTAAAAAGGATGGAATTTTCGACGAGATCAGTGCATTTTATAATCATCGTTCTTCATCCTCATCCTTCTTACTCATCACCTGTTTCCTTTTCCTGATTCTCTTCCTCATCCACCTGTCCACTGTGAGCTTTGTGGTGGAGTTCAAACTGATCCGTGTTGCTTTTCGAAAATTCCTTCCTCACTCACGAGTTTGTGTTGAAAAATGTTGGTGAACGCATCATAACTAATTTTTTTCTGCTTCCCTCGGGCCGGCCAGGCGTGACAGGCTTGTTCATGATATACAAATGCAAACAGATTAAAAAAAAAAAAATATATATATATATATTCCTGACAACCAGTCTGTCCTAAACGCAGGTTGGACAATAAAGAATATCAGTGTATTCTTGTGTTGTTTTACCATTACTGAAAGGTAGGGTAAGGAAATTCAATTGCATAATGATAATAATGAATAAAAAAGTGATATTGCCACCATTCACATTCCTATATGTGAGATAACGAGCTTGTTGGATGGTTGTGTACGGTCAATAGCTTGTTGATGGCTGGAGGTGATGGTGGTAGTGATGGTAATGATGATTGTGGTGATAGTGGTTCAGAATCCATCACTTGCTGCTCTATGTATATCTATTTATCTGTCTACCTCCTTATCTGTCTATATGTTTATGTGTCTATCTGTTTCTGACGTCTCTCACTTCCCAGGTGTGTCCCATAAATTATTGGTCACGGCAGAAGAGCCTCCACTTCATCCTATCCAAACACTCCATTCTTGATAAGTTATAGGAAGCGTGTAGTGAGTTAAGCAAAAAAATAATGTTTATGGGAAATTATTACATATATCAAACATTACAACCACACAAATAATAATTAATCATGTTCAAAATATATATGCAAGTTACTCCTATTATAATCTTCACGTTTTATTCAAATAAATACCTAGATGACGCCACTATCTATACAAACAAACATTAGCTGACCAGAGACTCCCTTGGTTGCACGCGCGTGTGTTTGTGTGAGGAAACAACCATCAAATATCCAGCTACCAGTAAGTTATATTAGCATTACACTGTGTCTTGGTCAGGATGGATGTACGTGAAGGTAATTCAGGTCACCACAGTACATCATTACCTTGTTATAGGCTCACCATACAGGATAGAATACTGTATTTAGGTGATGGTGATGGTGGAGGTGAAGGTGGAGGTGGTGGTGGTGGTGGGCAGTGTCCTCGCCTCACAGGCCTCCACTCACCTGCTGTAATTACATGGTGGTTATATAATTATATAGAGCCTTAGTGTTCTACCGCTGCAGCCGGCCCCAGCATCCCTAAGCTGTAGAGTCACTTGGTCCGGTAAGGAGTTGGTGGGTGGTGTGCAGAATGAGGTGTAGCCTGGTACTGGTGGTTCATCTGGGACTGTCCACAGATATTTGTTCAGTTTTGACTTGAATTGGTCCACAGAGCAGTCAGTGATATCTCTGATTTGTCTTGGGAGGCTGTTGAATGTTCTGGACCCACTGTAAGATAGTTTCGGTATTATTTTACATCTTCACCAGAATGTTCTAGAGATTTGAGGGTTTCATTCTTATGTTACCTGATGCATTTTGAGAAGGTTTTCTTAATTACATTTCCGTCGCAAATTCTTAGTTTGTGAGGTATTCAATGTTTTCTGTGAGACACTGATTGCAGGCAGACATGGTGACAAAGTGTCTTCAAGCTTGATGGTGACCCTTCCCGGACCCACAAAGTGATGTGATTGGCAGATTATTTTAAGGAATTTTTTCATTGGTTGTGACGCATTTACAATGCAGATGCATTTCAAGTCACGGTTTTAAACCTATGGTGATAATGTTAAGATATTTATTTTTTTCAATAAGTAATACTGTCCTAACCTCAGATATGCACTCATAGAAAACGTTGAATATCTCAAAAATTAGGAATTTGCGACGGAAATGTAATTAGTAAAACGTTTTCAGATTCTAATGTAATGCAAAAAATATGACGTTCAATTCTCTTGAGCATTATGGTGAAGGCGTAGACCAATACCGGACAACCTAACCTATTATTTAGAAAGGTTACGTTATAACCAAATAACCTCGGTCTTTTGGGTTAAAATTTGCAATAGGGAGCCTTGAATATCTGCTTTCCTACCTTATCATATTTAATTCCTCTACCAAGTGTGTGTTTAGCTGTGTTCATCCATCAGATAAACTATTTCAATATGATTCTTTACCCTGTTTAGTAATATATGACTTAACTTACAGGGAAACACATGATGTCTGGGACCAAGTGTGTGTTGGGTCCTGATAACTTTACAAAGGCACCAAGCTTACCCAAGAGGACACTACACAGGCTGGTGATTGCCTTGACCACTCCCTCAGACGACCACCCACACCACACACTCCTTACTGCTGGGTCTTCCTGAGTTGTGGAGTAAATAAATGTTTTTTCTAGTTTTGTTTGTAAAAAGATGATAAGTTATTCCATATGTTTGTCATGTAGTTCGTGTTCTCACTTTGATTTAGTTATAACTCATTCCACTTTCTCAGGTCAAAGTTAGTGTTATACCACAAGTTAGGTTAAGGTTGCCTTAGAGTAAAATTTTTTTTTTTTGAAGGGAAATTAATTTTTCTTGTGTTTATTGTATGATTCAACTGATTTTGGGATTAATTTTTGAGACAAGCCACAAAAAAAAAAAAAAAATTCATAAGGAAACTAAATCCAACCTAATATGACCTAACCAAAAGCTAATTGTTATTAAGTCTTGGCCCCAAAAACGTTATAGAAAAGTGCTCAGGAAAATGAAACATTGGGCGGCCCGTTAGTGTAATGGTTAGCACACAGCTTACAACTGAGATGTTCTGTGTTTGAATCCCAGGTCGGGTGAAGACAAAATGGATTTGTCTTCTTAAACACTGTAACCCGTGCTCACCTAACAGTAAAATAGGTACAGGAGTAAGCCGAGGGCTTGTGACCTTGCAATTCCGGCAGGAGCAGAAAGTTGGAAATCCTACCCTTGTGTGTGGGGGGGGGGAGGGGAGGGGGTGGGGGGTAGTGTGAGTGATATGCATCAACACTGGTACCTTATGCATTATTCAAAAAGAAAGAAAAGAAAAAAAAAGACTCGATTCTAAGAAAGTATGTTTTGAGAACTTTCACAAATTGATCCCATCCTCTGTCTGATAACACATTATTTCAACTCAGAATCTTAGTTAACAGCTTCAATTGTTGTGCACACTGTATGTCATGTTTTGTCACAACTGTTACATTTAATACTGCTTTTAACAGTCAAATTGATATTGATAACTTTGGTTTCTCAATTCATCTTCGTATTTGTAAAAAAAATGTACACGAGGAACAAGAAAATTCTTTGCGAGGAATCGGATACATTTATTAATCTATACTGAGTCATAAGGAATGTTAACACTTTCATATTTTCAGGTTGGTGGTCTAAGCCAAGCATGAGACAAGACTGGAGGCGTTGGTGGTGGTGTGCTGCATGAACACAGTTACAACAAGCATCAAGAGGTCAGCGTGGCAAGTGTTCTACATGACCTTGGCTGATATTAAGGTCAGTAATGGAAGTAACGTTAGACTCTACTTAGATTCTTTGAACTTCACGTCTTGTTTCTAAGTTTGTTACTGCTGCTGCTGCTCCTATTTGTCTGTTAAGTTTTTTTGTGGTGGGACAGTCAACTTTGATTGAACTCCACTTGGACTTAGGTGATTGTTATGTTCTGACTGGTAAGATGTCATGTGCGTTGAGTGTGGTGTCAGCGGTTCAATCCTTGGCTGCAGTTCTCTCATTGTGATATATTTCATTATAGGATCTTTGGTTTCACTTCACCTGTAGTCTGTTCTCAAGATTCCTTCATTCTGTTGGGATTTAGCCATTGTGTGCAGTGGTACCTTGGTTCTCCAGCTTAATACATTCCAGAAGGCTGTTCGGAAATAGATTTGTTTGTAAACCGAATCAAATTTTTTCATAAAAAGTAATGTAGCTATATTGGATTAATTTGTTCCACACGCCCCCAGAATAATTAAGTTTCACCCCTTTTTGCAAATGAGCTGCTTTGATGACCTTTATTTCTTGAGTATGGTGCAAATTGTAGACTTATCTAAAAATACGCAGCAAGATTAGATACATGAACCTCATTCATACTTTGCTTAGAGATGTGTTTTCACCTCTATCATGTTTCTTTTTGGTAAGAAAAATGATAGCGTTCATAGTGAATTTTGGTGGGTGTGTGCAATGCCCGACAGCTATGGGCAAACTGACCTTTGTTTCAGTGAGTGCAGTGTAGGCTTTACAGCGCATCTTATACAGGTTCCCAATAAGCAATGGCTGGTTTGAGAACAGACACATTATTCCTCCCCCCTTGTTGAGAACCAAGGTACACTGTATATGAAAGTTGGGATAATTATTACATATACTGTGGCTTTCATTTGGAAAAGTCGCTACACTATAACTTGCAGCAATAGTATTCAAAGCAATGAATCTGTGTCCATCCTTTACTACTGTCCCTGCCTGACCCGGCCTCACTTGCTGGGTGTACAAGAATGTCTAACACATGTTACATTGTTTTTGTTTTCCAGGTTGATTTTGCAGACGCTCTGGTATGGCCAAGCGTGCAGCCCTTCGTTAGTGGAGGGAAAATGTGACGGGAATACCAAATACCACACTACAGGTAAGTTAATTTGAGCAGTATAGTTAGTAGTAATGTATAGTATTGACGCACAAGGCTACTCGGTATAATACTGTGTACTGTTATAATGAAGTTATGACTACAGTATTAAGAATTTTCATCTAGTGGATCTGTTTGTAATACTACATGACATGATAGATTCAGTCACCTCCTCCACGCTCTACATTGACAAAGCTTTATTACTACCAAAAATACTAACGGTGGGCGAGGGAGAATGAGAAAACTCGTGGCGTTACATACATCTTTATTGATTTCAGATGCCTCAAAGTGTCTCCAGAGAACAACTGTAACTGCATCCACACTCACTCCCATGTTAGGTAAGAAAAATGATTGAACACTATCGTTTTTCTTACCTAACATGGAGTGAGTGTGGATGCAGTTACAGTTGTTCTCTGGAGACACTTTGAGGCATCTGAAATCAATAAAGATGTATGTAACGCCACGAGTTTTCTCATTCGCCCTCGCCCACCAACGTTAGTATTTTTGGTAGTAATAAAGCTTTGTCAATGTAGAGTGTGGAGGAGGTGACTGAATCTATCATGTCATGTAGTATTACAAACAGATCCACTAGAAGAAAATTCTTAATACTGTAGTCATAACTTCATTATAACAGTACACAGTATTATACCGGCAGCCTTATGCATCAATACTGTGTTCATAGGAAAATTGCCTTGTTTCAGTAAGTGCAGCATAGTCCTCCCCAAGATATGTTTTGAGAACCAAGGTACCACTGTATATGAAAGTTGAGATAATTCACATGTCCTGTCTTACTTGCTTCCTCAATGAATCTTCACCTGTGCTCCTTACTAGCTGGTTATACACGACACATTGTTTTGTTTTCCAGGTTAATTCTGCACGACAGATCTAGACTGGTATGGCCAAGCATGCTGGAGATTCCTTGAACCCCTTTCCTTAGTGGAGGAAAAATGTGACCGGAATACCGCCTTGCAGGTAAGTAAGGGTCTTGGGTAGAGTTAATTTGAGCAGATTCAGCATTAGCTCATCGTAGTAGTATACTATTGATGCACAAGGAAGAGAATTCTCGGTATAAAGAGCATTTTTTTCCTTGTGCATTTATCATGTCCCGAAAATACCAAATACACTTTATATCTAGGCGTTGGTGGGAGGAGAAAAAACTCTTAGCGTTATATAATACCTTTTTTTTTTTTTAATTGCTTTCAGATACCTCAAAGAGTCTCCGGAGAACAACTGCATCCACACTCAAGAACAAAATTTATTAAAAAAAAAACAAAAACAAAAAAAACAACAACAACAACTAAAAGTGGAGTCTCTTGAACTCTTACTTTACACACAACATCTGAATACCAGCAACACTGCCAGCCAACAGCAGGTCTGTGTTAAAGGCAACAGTGACCCGTGGATGCCAGAGAATCCACAGGACACACAATGCATATACTCTTAACAGATGTAACGGTGGTTCAGCTCCTCGTCAGGTCCTTCTGCTTCTGCCTTGGGAGGAGTATTGATGGTGGTGATGCTTGTGGTGGTTTGTCATGGTTGTTGCTGCAGCTGTCCCGGTCCTGTTTCCTCAAGTACATTCCTGAAAAGTAGAAAAGGCATTATAAAGTGTTCGGTTAAGATGGCACCGTTCTCCTCCACTATGAGACTCTCCCCCCAGCCTGACACTCGCCAACAGGAGATGAGCAGGCAACTCAAGGACACACTCGAGTCTGTCATTGTACTGGTGAGTGGAGGAGGAGTTGTATATTTTTATTTATTTTTAATTTTTTAATTTTTTTTATCAGGTTATTTTGAGTTTATTGTATATTTTTTGATTTTGATTTTTTTTTTTTAACTTCAATACATTTTTTTTACTAGTTTTTATTATTATTTTTGTATTTATTTATTTATTTGTTTTTTTTCTTCACTTTTGTATACAGTTATTTTGAGTCCATCTTTTATTTTCTGATTTTTATTATTCTACTATAGTGCTTTTTCCAATTTTGTGATATTCCAATTTTGTGACCGAGACCAATCACCATCTCGTTAAGTCCAGGTACAGTAAAATGGTCATTTCAATTAATATTCTTATAGATAATGTTTATGTTTGTCTGTATTTTCCTTTATTGTAGGATGTATAATGACATGTATTTGTGTATAAACAAGGACAAAAATATGACTTAAATCACCATAAGGTTAAGGATTCCAATTTTGTGGCTTGCAATGTTGACCAATTTCATGCAGAATTGGAAGGAGCAGTGTATTTTTCTATTTTTTCCTACTAGTTTTTAATTCTCTTTTTTTTTTTTTCTTTATTTCTTCCTCTAAAATTTGCTTCTTACATTTTCCTTTTTTTTTTTTTTTTTTTTTGCCACAGGATAATTTTTTGCATTTTCATTTTACATTTTTCACCACAATTTCCTCTCTCATCATATTAAATTTTTTTTTTTCACCACATTTTCCTTTTTTTCCCGCCACAGGAGAAGTTTCTATTTTTTCTATTAGTTTTTAATACTCTTTTTTAATTTTATTTTTCCTCTAAAATTTACTTTCTCACCACATTTTCCTGTTTCCCCGCCACAGGAGAAGTTTCCCAAGTCCCAGATTGATGTTTACGTGACAGTGATCAAGGATGACTGCTGGCAGCCTGTGTCTCTGCCGTTGGCCTGGCACTGTGCCATGCCAACATTGATGTGTATGACCTGGTGGTGGGCTCTTCTGTGGTGTATATGTGTGTGTGTGGGTGTGTGTAATTCACTGTCACTCACAGTCTGCTGCTGGTCTCTCTCGAGACAGCCGGCCGTCCCCCTATGGAAAGAGCTCAGAGCTCATAGTGACCAATCTTTGGGTTGGACCGAGACCACTCACACACAACACACCGGGACAACGAGGTCACAACCCCTCGACTTACATCCCGTACCTACTCACTGCTAGGTGAACAGAGGCTACACGTGAAAGGAGACTCGCCCAAATAATCTCCGTCCGCCCAGGGGATCGAACCCTGGCCCCTCGGTTGTGAGCCGAGTGCGCTAACCACTACGCTAGCGGACTGTGTAAATATACAACTCCTCCTCCACTCACCAGTACAATGACAGACTCGGAGTGTGTGTGAGTGTGTGTGTTTACCTAGTGTTAGTATACAGGGCCTGAGTTACACTTGTCTGGTCCTGTCTCAGTATCTATATTTGTACAGTTTTTCCTTCAGTTGATGTACATTCTTTGCCATTATCACTTCTTCCTTCCTTCCTTCAGTCCATTCTATATCTATATTTCTTTTTTGTATTGTTCAAGAAAATTTCTGTTTGCAATTTTTTCTTGTGTCCTCAAATATCTAGCCTCTCCTTTTCTTATCAACATTATGCCTTTTCTATCTGTTTCCTCAAAGGTTATTCATCAATTTATATATTGTAATTAAGTCACCTCTCTTTCTTTTATTGTTGTTAAGTTGCATTTCTTTTAATCTTTCCTCATATGTTAAGTCTTCCAATTAGTTGCTTCCAATTTTTCTCTCCCTCTCTCTTTCTCTCTGTTTTCTTATCTTGTTTGTGTGTCTATTTATCACTCTCACTCTCTCTCACTCTCATCTTTGCTCTGATCATTGTAGTTATAATTTTCATCATCATATCTTTATCTAGGAAATAAAAAGCCATACATATATTCCTTCACACAATCTTTCCACCACAGACATGGCACAACATCAAGCTATATGTCGATCCCACACGGGCAGAGGAGGAGGAGCAGAACGAAGGGGGAGGAAGAGGAGCAGGAGGGAGTCACTTAACCATAGGAATGATACCTAAATATGCTGGGGGACAAGTGGGTCTCCTGGTGTAAGGGGGCGGACAGGGGTCTTCCACAAGCCTATCTGAAGGTTTAGATACTGCGGTAGAGCTTTGTAACTCCATCCATGCTCTGTCCAGGAAGGTGAGTGTGTGTGAGGGTGAGGGGAAGGGTGAGGGTGAAGGAGGGTGAGAGGGAAAGGATGGGTGTGGGTGAAAGGAAGAGTGTGGAAGGATAGAAGGGAAGGTGAGAGAGAATGGGTGAAAGGGAGGATGAGATGGGAAAAAATGTGGTGAGAGAGAAAGGATGAGAGGAAGAAAAAAAGTAAGAGAGAAAGGGTGAGGGGAAAAAAAGAGGATGAAAGGTTGGGAGAGAGGGGAAAAAATGGAGACAAAGGGAGGAGGAGGAGGAGGAAGGGGAAACGAGAAGTGTGAGAGAAAGAGGAAAAGGTAGATACATGTAGATAGATAGAAAAATAGATAAAAATGTGTAGATAGGTAGATAGATTGTAAGATAGAAAGAGATAGAGTAAGAGAGAGAATGTATCTTAACTCTTCTCTC
This sequence comes from Cancer borealis, assembly GCA_036785275.1. Taxonomy (NCBI): domain Eukaryota; kingdom Metazoa; phylum Arthropoda; class Malacostraca; order Decapoda; family Cancridae; genus Cancer; species Cancer borealis. The sequence continues at coordinate 10,543 of JAXIVD010003796.1, forward strand.
TCTCTCTTCTCCCTTCTTTATTAATTATTCTTTCTCCCTCCACAGACGTTGTTGGACCACTTGGAGGAAACTCTTCCCTCCTCCTCTTACTCCTCATAACCTCCTTCACATCTTCATCTATTTTTTCACTTAGAGGTAAAACTGAAGTCATTTTTAAGTTTTTTGAAAAGCTAGGTTTTTTTTTTTTACCTCTTTACATTCCTTCCCTGTTTGTATAATTGAAACAGGGTAAGTATGGCTGGGAATTTAGTTATTTGTTTGTTTCATAATGTTTTGATTTCAATACAAATGTTTTTTTTTTGTCTTGTTTTGAGGTAATATTTCTTGTGGTGTATTTTTTTTCATTGTTGATTAATACTATTATAATTAATATTTTTCTTAGTAGTAGTAGTAATAGTAGTTGTAGTAGTAATAGTAGTAGTAGTAGTAGTATATTATTTATCGATTTGTTCAATTAATTTTCATGCCTTTTGAACTATAAATATGTATTATTATTATTGTTATTATTATTTTTATCATTATTATTATTATTATTATCATTATTATTATTATTATCATTATTATTATTATTACTATTCCTCCCAGTCACGGCATTGAACCATCTCACTTCACAACATAATAAAAAGTCAAAATATGTATCCATGACTGTCTATATACCAGGCTGACATTGGCTGACATCCTTCTTCCTTGGTGTCAGCTGTAGGGTGAGAGATGCACATTCTTCAAGCAGCTGACTTTTCAATGGTTCAGTCCGTTAAATCAGAAGTCCGTTAAATCGCGGGTCGTCTGTACATCCACATACATTCCTAATATATTTACCTTTAGCAGCACTATGGTGTGGAGCTACCTAGTTCAAGGGATTATGTCATTACCTTTTCATGCCTAACCACACTTATTTGAACAGCTAAATGATGTCTGGAGTGAGGTTTGAGGTCAATATAAAGTGTGTTGGTTATCACTGCTACCCTCATGACCTCTCCTGACCTCTCCTCAGGTGTCGGGTGAGGCAGGTCAAGATGCACCCGTCACCCTCACCCTGCTAGTTTAGTACGAAAAATGGTACAAAAAAAAATGTTTACCTTCACACTGTACCATACAATGAATATTATTTTGTACTATAATACCGTACTGTACTTTTGCCCTAGTTATAATTGTACCGTAGTGTAATTTTGTACCATACCATCGCCCCCCCCCCCCCCCCCCCCCACACACACACACATACACACACACACACACACTGCTTACTTTGCCTGCTTACTTTGCCTCCTCTGCTGCACCACTCCCTCCTGCTGTCATATCTCTGCTGTTACCTGCTGTTCTTTCATAAGCTTGGCACCTCATTCCACTTCAATCTTATTCCTCATTCCTTAGTTCCTTCCTCTCTTTCCTTCTCCCTTTGTACAGAATAGTTAGACTTTATTACAAATCCTACTGTTTTATTAATGATTATCCTACGTTATGTTTAGGTAGAGAAGGAGGAAGAGGAGGAGGATATAGAAGAGACTGAAGATACAGCCTCACACATCCTCACTACATTTATTTACAAGGAAGATGATATATATTTAAGATATAATTAATTTCTCAATTATGTAAACAAACATTCTCAGGTCTATAGGTTTCAATGGTAGGGAATGAATTTATCTTCTCATAACTATCAATAAATATTTGTTTTCAGATGACACGACCTCTTCTAGTCTCCTAAACCTCTTCTAAGCGTCTCCTAAGCCTCTTTCAAGCCTCTTTTTAAGCCTCTAAGCATTCTAACTCTATACATGAATGATTTTTTTAATACTGTTGCCATCTTTCTATTACTGCTGTTTGTGCATTAACCTAACCTGTGCATTGTATCCTTATATTGAACCACAAGCTTTCTATAAGCCTATCTTACCTTACCTTACCTTACCTTACCTTACCTTACCTTACCTTACCTTATCTAACCTTACCTTATCTTACCCTTACCTCACCTTACCTTACCCTTACCTCACCTTACCTTACCCTTACCTTACCTTACCCTACCTAACCTAACCTTATCTTACCTAACCTAACCTAACCTGCATCACCGTGTATATTATTTATGCATTACCTTAACCTGTGTCTTGTATGCTTATAATGAACCCAAGCTTTTTATAGTGCTTTTGTGAGCATTTTCTTGTCTCTCTCTGGTATGTGATTGTGTTTTAGTTGTTAATATTGAGTGTTGTTTTTCGCTCCTAACAGATACACACAGCCAGAGGATATACGCACATGCACGCGCACACACAGGCACACAGACACACCTGGCTATGGGATTACAGGTATGTGGTTTATTTAGTTATTTATTTTGTTTATTGTATTTAGGGTTGAGGTGTTTATTATTATTATTATTATTATTATATATATTTTTCTGTTTTATTTGTTTATTTATATTTAGAGATGTAGAAATTGAAGTATTTTTTTTATTTTTAGTTAGACATGAGCTATATTATTTTCCATTTTATTGATTAATTGAAAGTATGAAAAAAAAAAATATATACAGGTATACTATATGTGCATTCAAATATTTCTTTTTGAGGTGTATATATCGCCTTTTTATTTAGTTTTTATTTGAGTTAGATATGAACTAGTAATATTTTTCATTTTTATTACTGAATATATGAAAAAAGAAGAAGAATACTATACCATTTTATATATATTAACGTTGATAAATATGGAATAAGATATATGAAAATGAGTTTAATAATTATGATAGGTTAGTTTAGTGCAATGGAAAGTGTTGATAAAGGGGAATGAAGGGAAGGTTGGTGAAGGGAAAAGAAGGGAAGAAGGGAAGGGATTGCGAAGGGAAGATTAATAAAGGGCGAAGAAGGGAGGAAATGAAGGAATCGAGAACGGAGGAAGTGAAGGGATTGAGGAGGGAAGGTTAGTGAAGGGCAAAGAAGGGATTGAGAAGTGAGGAAATGAAGAAAAGTGTATATTTATTTTAACATTTATTGAAGGTTGAAAAAATACTTACACGTCGACGATCCCAATGAAATGGTAAAGAATGTAACGACATATTTTTTTTGTTATTGACAACTAAAAATGATGAAATATCTAGAGAATTGACGAAGAAAATGTGATGAGTGGATATGAAAAAGAAATACGAGTAAGAATTATTATAAAAGCATCATCATCATCGCAGCTGAAAGATAATTATTAGAAAAAGAATTGATGACATATAATAATTGTATGGTAAAGGAAGATATGGTGTCAAGTTAATGATCTTTGAAACTCTAAATATCCATAATAATAACTAAATAAAAATAATATAAGGAAACAACAAAACAAGGTTTGGCTCCAAATATATGTACTTGTACTTGGACTGAATTTTACTTCTACTTAGACACAATATACATGAAAAATACCAAGTACATTCAAGTAATTAAACTTTTTGCAGCATCTGATAGACTTAATTAAACTCTACAACTATAATTATGAATATTTTTTCTATGACTAATAACTACGCAGTAAAATTAAACGGTATATTTTTCCCAAAAAATACATTTCCGCCTCATTTTCTCGAAAGCTATTAGAGATATTGGAAATATCATTGCAGCATCTGATAGACCTAATTAAACTCTACAACTGTAATTATGAATATTTGTTCTATGACGAGTAATTACGCAGTAAAATTAAACCGTATATTTTTTCCAAAACAATTTCCTCCTTTTCTCGAAAGCTATTAGATATATTGTAAATATCATTGCAGCATCTGATAGACCTAATTAAACTCTACAGCTGTAATTATGAATATTTGTTATATGACTAGTAATTACGCAGTAAAATTAAACCGTATATTTTTTCCAAAACAATTTCCTCCTTTTCTCGAAAGCTATTAGAGATATTGGAAATATCATTGCAGCATCTGATAGACCTAATTAAACTCTACAACTGTAATTATGAATATTTGTTGTATGACTGATATTTACGCAGTAAAATTAAACCGTATATTTTTTCCAAAACAATTTCCTCCTTTTCTCGAAAGCTATTAGAGATATTGGAAATATCATTGCAGCATCTGATAGACCTAATTAAACTCTACAACTGTAATTATGAATATTTGTTCTGTGACCGATAATTACGCAATAAAATTTAACCGTATATTTTTTCAAAAACAATTTCCTCGTTTTCTCGATAGCTTTTAGAGATATTGGAAATATCATTGCAGCATCTGATAGACCTATATAAACTCTACAATTGTAATTATGAATATTTGTTCTATGATTGATAATTACGCAGTAAAATTAAACCGTATATTTTTTCCAAAACAATTTCCTCCTTTTCTCGAAAGCTATTAGAGATATTGGAAATATCATTGTAGCATCTGATAGACCTAATAAACTCAACTACTGTAATTATGAATATTTGTTCTATGACCGATAATTATCGAATAAAATTAAACCGTATATTTTTTCCTAAACAATTTCCTCGTTTTTTCGATAGCTATTAGAGATATTGGAAATATCATTGCAGCATCTGATAGACCTAATTAAACTCTACAACTGTAATTATGAATATTTGTTCTATGACTGATAATTACGCAGTAAAATTAAACCGTATATTTTTTCCCAAACAATTTCCTCGTTTTCTCGATAGCTATTAGAGATATTGGAAATATCATTGCAGCATCTGATAGACCTAATTAAACTCTACATCTGTAATTATAGACCTAATTAAACTCTACATTTGTAATTATGAATATTTGTTTTATGACCGATAATTACGCAATAAAATTAAACCGTATATTTTTTCCAAAACAATTTCCTCGTTTTCTCGATAGCTATTAGAGATATTGGAAATATCATTGCAGCATCTGATAGACCTAATTAAACTCTACACCTGTAATTATGAATATTTGTTCTATGACCGATATTTACGCAATAAAATTAAACCGTATATTTTTTCCAAAACAATTTCCTCGTTTTCTCGATAGCTATTAGAGATATTGGAAATATCATTGCAGCATCTGATAGACCTAATTAAACTCTACAACTGTAATTATGAATATTTGTTCTATGACCGATAATTACGCAATAAAATTAAACCGTATATTTTTTCCCAAAAAATTTCCTCGTTTTCTCGATAGCTATTAGAGATATTGGAAATATCATTGCAGCATCTGATAGACCTAATTAAACTCTACAACTGTAATTATGAATATTTGTTCCATGACTGATAATTACGCAGAAAAATTAAACCGTATATTTTTTCCAAAACAATTTAATCTTTTTCTCGAAAGCTATTAGAGATATTGGAAATACCATTGCAGCATTTGATAGGCCTAATTAAACTCTACAACGGTAATTATGAATATTTGTTCTATGACCGATAATTACGCAATAAAATTAAACAGTATATTTTTTCCAAAACAATTTCCTCGTTTTCTCGATAGCTATTAGAGATATTGGAAATATCATTGTAGCATCTGATAGACCTAATTAAACTCTACAACTGTAATTATGAATATTTGTTCTATGATCGATAATTACGCAATAAAATGAAACCGTATATTTTTTCAAAAACAATTTCCTCGTTTTCTCGATAGCTATTAGAGATATTGGAAATATCATTGCAGCATCTGATAGACCTAATTAAACTCTACAACTGTAATTATGAATATTTGTTCTATGACCGATAATTACGCAATAAAATTAAACCGTATATTTTTTCCCAAACAATTTCCTCGTTTTCTCGATAGCTATTAGAGATATTGGAAATATCATTGCAGCATCTGATAGACCTAATTAAACTCTACAACTGTAATTATGAATATTTGTTCTATGACTGATAATTACGCAGAAAAATTAAACCGTATATTTTTTCAAAAACAATTTAATCTTTTTCTCGAAAGCTATTAGAGATATTGGAAATATCATTGCAGCATTTGATAGGCCTAATTAAACTCTACAATGGTAATTATGAATATTTGTTCTATGACCGATAATTACGCAATAAAATTAAACCGTATATTTTTTCCAAAATAATTTCCTCCTTTTCTCGAAAGCTATTAGAAATATTGGAAATATCATTGCAGCATCTGATAGATCTAATTAAACTCTGCAACTGTAATTATGAATATTTGTTCTATGACCGATAATTACGCAATAAAATTAAAGCGTATATTTTTTCCTAAACAATTTCCTCGTTTTTTCGATAGCTATTAGAGATATTGGAAATATCATTGCAGCATCTGATAGACCTAATTAAACTCTACAACTGTAATTATGAATATTTGTTCTATGACTGATAATTACGCAGTAAAATTAAACCGTATATTTTTTCCCAAACAATTTCCTCGTTTTCTCGATAGCTATTAGAGATATTGGAAATATCATTGCAGCATCTGATAGACCTAATTAAACTCTACAACTGTAATTATGAATATTTGTTCTATGACTGATAATTACGCAGAAAAATTAAACCGTATATTTTTTCCAAAACAATTTAATCTTTTTCTCGAAAGCTATTAGAGATATTGGAAATATCATTGCAGCATCTGATAGACCTAATTAAACTCTACAACTGTAATTATGAATATTTGTTCTATGATTGATAATTACGCAATAAAATTAAAGCGTATATTTTTTCCCAAACAATTTCCTCGTTTTCTCGATAGCTATTAGAGATATTGGAAATATCATTGCAGCATCTGATAGACCTAATTAAACTCTACAACTGTAATTATGAATATTTGTTCTATGACTGATAATTACGCAGAAAAATTAAACCGTATATTTTTTCCAAAACAATTTAATCTTTTTCTCGAAAGCTATTAGAGATATTGGAAATATCATTGCAGCATTTGATAGGCCTAATTAAACTCTACAACGTTAATTATGAATATTTGTTCTATGACCGATAATTACGCAATAAAATTAAACCGTATATTTTTTCCAAAATAATTTCCTCCTTTTCTCGAAAGCTATTAGAGATATTGGAAATATCATTGCAGCATCTGATAGATCTAATTAAACTCTACAACTGTAATTATGAATATTTGTTCTATGACCGATAATTACGCAATAAAATTAAAGCGTATATTTTTTCCTAAACAATTTCCTCGTTTTTTCGATAGCTATTAGAGATATTGGAAATATCATTGCAGCATCTGATAGACGTAATTAAACTCTACAACTGTAATTATGAATATTTGTTCTATGACTGATAATTACGCAGTAAAATTACACCGTATATTTTTTCCCAAACAATTTCCTCGTTTTCTCGATAGCTATTAGAGATATTGGAAATATCATTGCAGCATCTGATAGAACTGATTAAACTCTACATCTGTAATTATAGACCTAATTAAACTCTACATCTGTAATTATGAATATTTGTTCTATGACCGATAATTACGCAATAAAATTAAACCGTATATTTTTTCCAAAATAATTTCCTCCTTTTCTCGAAAGCTATTAGAGATATTGGAAATATCATTGCAGCATCTGATAGACCTAATTAAACTCTACAACTGTAATTATGAATATTTGTTCTATGACCGATAATTACGCAATAAAATTAAACCGTATATTTTTTCCAAAACAATTTCTTCGTTTTTTCGATAGCTATTAGAGATATTGGAAATATCATTGCAGCATTTGATAGGCCTAATTAAACTCTACAACTGTAATTATGAATATTTGTTCTATGACCGATAATTACGCAATAAAATTAAAGCGTATATTTTTTCCCAAACAATTTCCTCGTTTTCTCGATAGCTATTAGAGATATTGGAAATATCATTGCAGCATCTGATAGACCTAATTAAACTCTACAACTGTAATTATGAATATTTGTTCTATGACTGATAATTACGCAGAAAAATTAAACCGTATATTTTTTCCAAAACAATTTAATCTTTTTCTCGAAAGCTATTAGAGATATTGGAAATATCATTGCAGCATCTGATAGACCTAATTAAACTCTACAACTGTAATTATGAATATTTGTTCTATGACCGATAATTACGCAATAAAATTAAAGCGTATATTTTTTCCCAAACAATTTCCTCGTTTTCTCGATAGCTATTAGAGATATTGGAAATATCATTGCAGCATCTGATAGACCTAATTAAACTCTACAACTGTAATTATGAATATTTGTTCTATGACTGATAATTACGCAGAAAAATTAAACCGTATATTTTTTCCAAAACAATTTAATCTTTTTCTCGAAAGCTATTAGAGATATTGGAAATATCATTGCAGCATTTGATAGGCCTAATTAAACTCTACAACGGTAATTATGAATATTTGTTTTATGACCGATAATTACGCAATAAAATTAAACCGTATATTTTTTCCAAAATAATTTCCTCCTTTTCTCGAAAGCTATTAGAGATATTGGAAATATCATTGCAGCATCTGATAGATCTAATTAAACTCTACAACTGTAATTATGAATATTTGTTCTATGACCGATAATTACGCAATAAAATTAAAGCGTATATTTTTTCCTAAACAATTTCCTCGTTTTTTCGATAGCTATTAGAGATATTGGAAATATCATTGCAGCATCTGATAGACCTAATTAAACTCTACAACTGTAATTATGAATATTTGTTCTATGACTGATAATTACGCAGTAAAATTACACCGTATATTTTTTCCCAAACAATTTCCTCGTTTTCTCGATAGCTATTAGAGATATTGGAAATATCATTGCAGCATCTGATAGACCTGATTAAACTCTACATCTGTAATTATAGACCTAATTAAACTCAACATCTGTAATTATGAATATTTGTTCTATGACCGATAATTACGCAATAAAATTAAACCGTATATTTTTTCCAAAATAATTTCCTCCTTTTCTCGAAAGCTATTAGAGATATTGGAAATATCATTGCAGCATCTGATAGACCTAATTAAACTCTACAACTGTAATTATGAATATTTGTTCTATGACCGATAATTACGCAATAAAATTAAACCGTATATTTTTTCCAAAACAATTTCCTCGTTTTCTCGATAGCTATTAGAGATATTGGAAATATCATTGCAGTATCTGATAGACCTAATTAAACTCTACAACTGTAATTATGAATATTTGTTCTATGACCGATAATTACGCAATAAAATTAAAGCGTATATTTTTTCCCAAACAATTTCCTCGTTTTCTCGATAGCTATTAGAGATATTGGAAATATCATTGCAGCATCTGATAGACCTAATTAAACTCTACAACTGTAATTATGAATATTTGTTCTATGACTGATAATTACGCAGAAAAATTAAACCGTATATTTTTTCCAAAACAATTTAATCTTTTTCTCGAAAGCTATTAGAGATATTGGAAATATCATTGCAGCATCTGATAGACCTAATTAAACTCTACAACTGTAATTATGAATATTTGTTCTATGACCGATAATTACGCAATAAAATTAAAGCGTATATTTTGTCCCAAACAATTTCCTCGTTTTCTCGATAGCTATTAGAGATATTGGAAATATCATTGCAGCATCTGATAGACCTAATTAAACTCTACAACTGTCATTATGAATATTTGTTCTATGACTGATAATTACGCAGAAAAATTAAACCGTATATTTTTTCCAAAACAATTTATTCTTTTTCTCGAAAGCTATTAGAGATATTGGAAATATCATTGCAGCATTTGATAGGCCTAATTAAACTCTACAACGGTAATTATGAATATTTGTTCTATGACCGATAATTACGCAATAAAATTAAACCGTATATTTTTTCCAAAATAATTTCCTCCTTTTCTCGAAAGCTATTAGAGATATTGGAAATATCATTGCAGCATCTGATAGATCTAATTAAACTCTACAACTGTAATTATGAATATTTGTTCTATGACCGATAATTACGCAATAAAATTAAAGCGTATATTTTTTCCTAAACAATTTCCTCGTTATTTAGATAGCTATTAGAGATATTGGAAATATCATTGCAGCATCTGATAGACCTAATTAAACTTTACAACTGTAATTATGAATATTTGTTCTATGACTGATAATTACGCAGTAAAATTAAACCGTATATTTTTTCCCAAACAATTTCCTCGTTTTCTCGATAGCTATTAGAGATATTGGAAATATCATTGCAGCATCTGATAGACCTGATTAAACTCTACATCTGTAATTATAGACCTAATTAAACTCTACATCTGTAATTATGAATATTTGTTCTATGACCGATAATTACGCAATAAAATTAAACCGTATATTTTTTCCAAAATAATTTCCTCCTTTTCTCGAAAGCTATTAGAGATATTGGAAATATCATTGCAGCATCTGATAGACCTAATTAAACTCTACAACTGTAATTATGAATATTTGTTCTATGACCGATAATTACGCAATAAAATTAAACCGTATATTTTTTCCAAAACAATTTCCTCGTTTTCTCGATAGCTATTAGAGATATTGGAAATATCAGTGCAGCATCTGATAGACCTAATTAAACTCTACAACTGTAATTATGAATATTTGTTCTATGACCGATAATTACGCAATAAAATTAAAGCGTATATTTTTTCCCAAACAATTTCCTCGTTTTCTCGATAGCTATTAGAGATATTGGAAATATCATTGCAGCATCTGATAGACCTAATTAAACTCTACAACTGTAATTATGAATATTTGTTCTATGACTGATAATTACGCAGAAAAATTAAACCGTATATTTTTTCCAAAACAATTTAATCTTTTCCTCGAAAGCTATTAGAGATATTGGAAATATCATTGCAGCATTTAATAGGCCTAATTAAACTCTACAACGGTAATTATGAATAGTTGTTCTATGACCGATAATTACGCAATAAAATTAAACCGTATATTTTTTCCAAAATAATTTCCTCCTTTTCTCGAAAGCTATTAGAGATATTGGAAATATCATTGCAGCATCTGATAGATCTAATTAAACTCTACAACTGTAATTATGAATATTTGTTCTATGACCGATAATTACGCAATAATATTAAAGCGTATATTTTTTCCTAAACAATTTCCTCGTTTTTTCGATAGCTATTAGAGATATTGGAAATATCATTGCAGCATCTGATAGACCTAATTAAACTCTACAACTGTAATTATGAATATTTGTTCTATGACTGATAATTACGCAGTAAAATTAAACCGTATATTTTTTCCCAAACAATTTCCTCGTTTTCTCGATAGCTATTAAGAGATATTGGAAATATCATTGCAGCATCTGATAGACCTGATTAAACTCTACATCTGTAATTATAGACCTAATTAAACTCTACATCTGTAATTATGAATATTTGTTCTATGACCGATAATTACGCAATAAAATTAAACCGTATATTTTTTCCAAAATAATTTCCTCCTTTTCTCGAAAGCTATTAGAGATATTGGAAATATCATTGCAGCATCTGATAGACCTAATTAAACTCTACAACTGTAATTATGAATATTTGTTCTATGACCGATAATTACGCAATAAAATTAAACCGTATATTTTTTCCAAAACAATTTCCTCGTTTTCTCGATAGCTATTAGAGATATTGGAAATATCATAGCAGCATCTGATAGACCTAATTAAACTCTACAACTGTAATTATGAATATTTGTTCTATGACCGATAATTACGCAATAAAATTAAACCGTATATTTTTTCCCAAACAATTTCCTCGTTTTCTCGATAGCTATTAGAGATATTGGAAATATCATTGCAGCATCTGATAGACCTAATTAAACTCTACAACTGTAATTATGAATATTTGTTCTATGACCGATAATTACGCAATAAAATTAAAGCGTATATTTTTTCCCAAACAATTTCCTCGTTTTCTCGATAGCTATTAGAGATATTGGAAATATCATTGCAGCATCTGATAGACCTAATTAAACTATACAACTGTAATTATGAATATTTGTTCTATGACTGATAATTACGCAGAAAAATTAAACCGTATATTTTTTCCAAAACAATTTATTCTTTTTCTCGAAAGCTATTAGAGATATTGGAAATATCATTGCAGCATCTGATAGACCTAATTAAACTCTACAACTGTAATTATGAATATTTGTTCTATGACCGATAATTACGCAATAAAATTAAACCGTATATTTTTTCCCAAACAATTTCCTCGTTTTCTCGATAGCTATTAGAGATATTGGAAATATCATTGCAGCATCTGATAGACCTAATTAAACTCTACAACTGTAATTATGAATATTTGTTCTATGACCGATAATTACGCAATAAAATTAAAGCGTATATTTTTTCCCAAACAATTTCCTCGTTTTCTCGATAGCTATTAGAGATATTGGAAATATCATTGCAGCATCTGATAGACCTAATTAAACTCTACAACTGTAATTATGAATATTTGTTCTATGACTGATAACTACGCAGAAAAATTAAACCGTATATTTTTTCCAAAACAATTTAATCTTTTTCTCGAAAGCTATTAGAGATATTGGAAATATTATTGCAGCATTTAATAGGCCTAATTAAACTCTACAACGGTAATTATGAATAGTTGTTCTATGACCGATAATTACGCAATAAAATTAAACCGTATATTTTTTCCAAAATAATTTCCTCCTTTTCTCGAAAGCTATTAGAGATATTGGAAATATCATTGCAGCATCTGATAGATCTAATTAAACTCTACAACTGTAATTATGAGTATTTGTTCTATGACCGATAATTACGCAATAAAATTAAAGCGTATATTTTTTCCTAAACAATTTCCTCGTTTTCTCGATAGCTATTAGAGATATTGGAAATATCATTGCAGCATCTGATAGACCTAATTAAACTCTACAACTGTAATTATGAATATTTGTTCTATGACCGATAATTACGCAATAAAATTAAACCGTATATTTTTTCCCAAACAATTTCCTCGTTTTCTCGATAGCTATTAGAGATATTGGAAATATCATTGCAGCATCTGATAGACCTAATTAAACTCTACAACTGTAATTATGAATATTTGTTCTATGACTGATAATTACGCAGAAAAATTAAACCGTATATTTTTTCCAAAACAATTTATTCTTTTTCTCGAAAGCTATTAGAGATATTGGAAATATCATTGCAGCATTTGATAGGCCTAATTAAATTCTACAACGGTAATTATGAATATTTGTTCTATGACCGATAATTACGCAATAAAATTAAACCGTATATTTTTTCCAAAATAATTTCCTCCTTTTCTCGAAAGCTATTAGAGATATTGGAAATATCATTGCAGCATCTGATAGATCTAATTAAACTCTACAACTGTAATTATGAATATTTGTTCTATGACCGATAATTACGCAATAAAATTAAAGCGTATATTTTTTCCTAAACAATTTCCTCGTTTTTTAGATAGCTATTAGAGATATTGGAAATATCATTGCAGCATCTGATAGACCTAATTAAACTTTACAACTGTAATTATGAATATTTGTTCTATGACTGATAATTACGCAGTAAAATTAAACCGTATATTTTTTCCCAAACAATTTCCTCGTTTTCTCGATAGCTATTAGAGATATTGGAAATATCATTGCAGCATCTGATAGACCTGATTAAACTATACATCTGTAATTATAGACCTAATTAAACTCTACATCTGTAATTATGAATATTTGTTCTATGACCGATAATTACGCAATAAAATTAAACCGTATATTTTTTCAAAAATAATTTCCTCCTTTTCTCGAAAGCTATTAGAGATATTGGAAATATCATTGCAGCATCTGATGGACCTAATTAAACTCTACAACTGTAATTATGAATATTTGTTCCATGACCGATAATTACGCAATAAAATTAAACCGTATATTTTTTCCAAAACAATTTCCTCGTTTTCTCGATAGCTATTAGAGATATTGGAAATATCATTGCAGCATCTGGTAGACCTAATTAAACTCTACAACTGTAATTATGAATATTTGTTCTATGACCGATAATTACGCAATAAAATTAAAGCGTATATTTTTTCCCAAACAATTTCCTCGTTTTCTCGATAGCTATTAGAGATATTGGAAATATCATTGCAGCATCTGATAGACCTAATTAAACTCTTCAACTGTAATTATGAATATTTGTTTTATGACTGATAATTACGCAGAAAAATTAAACCGTATATTTTTTCCAAAACAATTTAATCTTTTTCTCGAAAGCTATTAGAGATATTGGAAATATCATTGCAGCATTTGATGGGCCTAATTAAACTCTACAACGGTAATTATGAATAGTTGTTCTATGACCGATAATTACGCAATAAAATTAAACCGTATATTTTTTCCAAAATAATTTCCTCCTTTTCTCGAAAGCTATTAGAGATATTGGAAATGTCATTGCAGCATCTGATAGATCTAATTAAACTCTACAACTGTAATTATGAATATTTGTTCTATGACCGATAATTACGCAATAAAATTAAAGCGTATATTTTTTCCTAAACAATTTCCTCGTTTTTTCCATAGCTATTAGAGATATTGGAAATATCATTGCAGCATCTGATAGACCTAATTAAACTCTACAACTGTAATTATGAATATTTGTTCTATGACTGATAATTACGCAGTAAAATTAAACCGTATATTTTTTCCCAAACAATTTCCTCGTTTTCTCGATAGCTATTAGAGATATTGGAAATATCATTGCAGCATCTGATAGACCTGATTAAACTATACATCTGTAATTATAGACCTAATTAAACTCTACATCTGTAATTATGAATATTTGTTCTATGACCGATAATTACGCAATAAAATTAAACCGTATATTTTTTCAAAAATAATTTCCTCCTTTTCTCGAAAGCTATTAGAGATATTGGAAATATCATTGCAGCATCTGATGGACCTAATTAAACTCTACAACTGTAATTATGAATATTTGTTCCATGACCGATAATTACGCAATAAAATTAAACCGTATATTTTTTCCAAAACAATTTCCTCGTTTTCTCGATAGCTATTAGAGATATTGGAAATATCATTGCAGCATCTGGTAGACCTAATTAAACTCTACAACTGTAATTATGAATATTTGTTCTATGACCGATAATTACGCAATAAAATTAAAGCGTATATTTTTTCCCAAACAATTTCCTCGTTTTCTCGATAGCTATTAGAGATATTGGAAATATCATTGCAGCATCTGATAGACCTAATTAAACTCTTCAACTGTAATTATGAATATTTGTTTTATGACTGATAATTACGCAGAAAAATTAAACCGTATATTTTTTCCAAAACAATTTAATCTTTTTCTCGAAAGCTATTAGAGATATTGGAAATATCATTGCAGCATTTGATGGGCCTAATTAAACTCTACAACGGTAATTATGAATAGTTGTTCTATGACCGATAATTACGCAATAAAATTAAACCGTATATTTTTTCCAAAATAATTTCCTCCTTTTCTCGAAAGCTATTAGAGATATTGGAAATATCATTGCAGCATCTGATAGATCTAATTAAACTCTACAACTGTAATTATGAATATTTGTTCTATGACCGATAATTACGCAATAAAATTAAAGCGTATATTTTTTCCTAAACAATTTCCTCGTTTTTTCCATAGCTATTAGAGATATTGGAAATATCATTGCAGCATCTGATAGACCTAATTAAACTCTACAACTGTAATTATGAATATTTGTTCTATGACTGATAATTACGCAGTAAAATTAAACCGTATATTTTTTCCCAAACAATTTCCTCGTTTTCTCGATAGCTATTAGAGATATTGGAAATATCATTGCAGCATCTGATAGACCTGATTAAACTATACATCTGTAATTATAGACCTAATTAAACTCTACATCTGTAATTATGAATATTTGTTCTATGACCGATAATTACGCAATAAAATTAAACCGTATATTTTTTCAAAAATAATTTCCTCCTTTTCTCGAAAGCTATTAGAGATATTGGAAATATCATTGCAGCATCTGATGGACCTAATTAAACTCTACAACTGTAATTATGAATATTTGTTCCATGACCGATAATTACGCAATAAAATTAAACCGTATATTTTTTCCAAAACAATTTCCTCGTTTTCTCGATAGCTATTAGAGATATTGGAAATATCATTGCAGCATCTGGTAGACCTAATTAAACTCTACAACTGTAATTATGAATATTTGTTCTATGACCGATAATTACGCAATAAAATTAAAGCGTATATTTTTTCCCAAACAATTTCCTCGTTTTCTCGATAGCTATTAGAGATATTGGAAATATCATTGCAGCATCTGATAGACCTAATTAAACTCTTCAACTGTAATTATGAATATTTGTTTTATGACTGATAATTACGCAGAAAAATTAAACCGTATATTTTTTCCAAAACAATTTAATCTTTTTCTCGAAAGCTATTAGAGATATTGGAAATATCATTGCAGCATTTGATGGGCCTAATTAAACTCTACAACGGTAATTATGAATAGTTGTTCTATGACCGATAATTACGCAATAAAATTAAACCGTATATTTTTTCCAAAATAATTTCCTCCTTTTCTCGAAAGCTATTAGAGATATTGGAAATATCATTGCAGCATCTGATAGATCTAATTAAACTCTACAACTGTAATTATGAATATTTGTTCTATGACCGATAATTACGCAATAAAATTAAACCGTATATTTTTTCAAAAATAATTTCCTCCTTTTCTCGAAAGCTATTAGAGATATTGGAAATATCATTGCAGCATCTGATGGACCTAATTAAACTCTACAACTGTAATTATGAATATTTGTTCCATGACCGATAATTACGCAATAAAATTAAACCGTATATTTTTTCCAAAACAATTTCCTCGTTTTCTCGATAGCTATTAGAGATATTGGAAATATCATTGCAGCATCTGGTAGACCTAATTAAACTCTACAACTGTAATTATGAATATTTGTTCTATGACCGATAATTACGCAGTAAAATTAAACCGTATATTTTTTCCCAAACAATTTCCTCGTTTTCTCGATAGCTATTAGAGATATTGGAAATATCATTGCAGCATCTGATAGACCTGATTAAACTATACATCTGTAATTATAGACCTAATTAAACTCTACATCTGTAATTATGAATATTTGTTCTATGACCGATAATTACGCAATAAAATTAAACCGTATATTTTTTCAAAAATAATTTCCTCCTTTTCTCGAAAGCTATTAGAGATATTGGAAATATCATTGCAGCATCTGATGGACCTAATTAAACTCTACAACTGTAATTATGAATATTTGTTCCATGACCGATAATTACGCAATAAAATTAAACCGTATATTTTTTCCAAAACAATTTCCTCGTTTTCTCGATAGCTATTAGAGATATTGGAAATATTATTGCAGCATCTGGTAGACCTAATTAAACTCTACAACTGTAATTATGAATATTTGTTCTATGACCGATAATTACGCAATAAAATTAAAGCGTATATTTTTTCCCAAACAATTTCCTCGTTTTCTCGATAGCTATTAGAGATATTGGAAATATCATTGCAGCATCTGATAGACCTAATTAAACTCTTCAACTGTAATTATGAATATTTGTTTTATGACTGATAATTACGCAGAAAAATTAAACCGTATATTTTTTCCAAAACAATTTAATCTTTTTCTCGAAAGCTATTAGAGATATTGGAAATATCATTGCAGCATTTGATGGGCCTAATTAAACTCTACAACGGTAATTATGAATAGTTGTTCTATGACCGATAATTACGCAATAAAATTAAACCGTATATTTTTTCCAAAATAATTTCCTCCTTTTCTCGAAAGCTATTAGAGATATTGGAAATATCATTGCAGCATCTGATAGATCTAATTAAACTCTACAACTGTAATTATGAATATTTGTTCTATGACCGATAATTACGCAATAAAATTAAAGCGTATATTTTTTCCTAAACAATTTCCTCGTTTTTTCCATAGCTATTAGAGATATTGGAAATATCATTGCAGCATCTGATAGACCTAATTAAACTCTACAACTGTAATTATGAATATTTGTTCTATGAATGATAATTACGCAGTAAAATTAAACCGTATATTTTTTCCCAAACAATTTCCTCGTTTTCTCGATAGCTATTAGAGATATTGGAAATATCATTGCAGCATCTGATAGACCTGATTAAACTATACATCTGTAATTATAGACCTAATTAAACTCTACATCTGTAATTATGAATATTTGTTCTATGACCGATAATTACGCAATAAAATTAAACCGTATATTTTTTCAAAAATAATTTCCTCCTTTTCTCGAAAGCTATTAGAGATATTGGAAATATCATTGCAGCATCTGATGGACCTAATTAAACTCTACAACTGTAATTATGAATATTTGTTCCATGACCGATAATTACGCAATAAAATTAAACCGTATATTTTTTCCAAAACAATTTCCTCGTTTTCTCGATAGCTATTAGAGATATTGGAAATATCATTGCAGCATCTGGTAGACCTAATTAAACTCTACAACTGTAATTATGAATATTTGTTCTATGACCGATAATTACGCAATAAAATTAAAGCGTATATTTTTTCCCAAACAATTTCCTCGTTTTCTCGATAGCTATTAGAGATATTGGAAATATCATTGCAGCATCTGATAGACCTAATTAAACTCTTCAACTGTAATTATGAATATTTGTTTTATGACTGATAATTACGCAGAAAAATTAAACCGTATATTTTTTCCAAAACAATTTAATCTTTTTCTCGAAAGCTATTAGAGATATTGGAAATATCATTGCAGCATTTGATGGGCCTAATTAAACTCTACAACGGTAATTATGAATAGTTGTTCTATGACCGATAATTACGCAATAAAACTAAACCGTATATTTTTTCCAAAATAATTTCCTCCTTTTCTCGAAAGCTATTAGAGATATTGGAAATATCATTGCAGCATCTGATAGATCTAATTAAACTCTACAACTGTAATTATGAATATTTGTTCTATGACCGATAATTACGCAATAAAATTAAAGCGTATATTTTTTCCTAAACAATTTCCTCGTTTTTTCCATAGCTATTAGAGATATTGGAAATATCATTGCAGCATCTGATAGACCTAATTAAACTCTACAACTGTAATTATGAATATTTGTTCTATGACTGATAATTACGCAGTAAAATTAAACCGTATATTTTTTCCCAAACAATTTCCTCGTTTTCTCGATAGCTATTAGAGATATTGGAAATATCATTGCAGCATCTGATAGACCTGATTAAACTATACATCTGTAATTATAGACCTAATTAAACTCTACATCTGTAATTATGAATATTTGTTCTATGACCGATAATTACGCAATAAAATTAAACCGTATATTTTTTCAAAAATAATTTCCTCCTTTTCTCGAAAGCTATTAGAGATATTGGAAATATCATTGCAGCAACTGATGGACCTAATTAAACTCTACAACTGTAATTATGAATATTTGTTCCATGACCGATAATTACGCAATAAAATTAAACCGTATATTTTTTCCAAAACAATTTCCTCGTTTTCTCGATAGCTATTAGAGATATTGGAAATATCATTGCAGCATCTGGTAGACCTAATTAAACTCTACAACTGTAATTATGAATATTTGTTCTATGACCGATAATTACGCAATAAAATTAAAGCGTATATTTTTTCCCAAACAATTTCCTCGTTTTCTCGATAGCTATTAGAGATATTGGAAATATCATTGCAGCATCTGATAGACCTAATTAAACTCTTCAACTGTAATTATGAATATTTGTTTTATGACTGATAATTACGCAGAAAAATTAAACCGTATATTTTTTCCAAAACAATTTAATCTTTTTCTCGAAAGCTATTAGAGATATTGGAAATATCATTGCAGCATTTGATGGGCCTAATTAAACTCTACAACGGTAATTATGAATAGTTGTTCTATGACCGATAATTACGCAATAAAATTAAACCGTATATTTTTTCCAAAATAATTTCCTCCTTTTCTCGAAAGCTATTAGAGATATTGGAAATATCATTGCAGCATCTGATAGATCTAATTAAACTCTACAACTGTAATTATGAATATTTGTTCTATGACCGATAATTACGCAATAAAATTAAAGCGTATATTTTTTCCTAAACAATTTCCTCGTTTTTTCCATAGCTATTAGAGATATTGGAAATATCATTGCAGCATCTGATAGACCTAATTAAACTCTACAACTGTAATTATGAATATTTGTTCTATGACTGATAATTACGCAGTAAAATTAAACCGTATATTTTTTCCCAAACAATTTCCTCGTTTTCTCGATAGCTATTAGAGATATTGGAAATATCATTGCAGCATCTGATAGACCTGATTAAACTATACATCTGTAATTATAGACCTAATTAAACTCTACATCTGTAATTATGAATATTTGTTCTATGACCGATAATTACGCAATAAAATTAAACCGTATATTTTTTCAAAAATAATTTCCTCCTTTTCTCGAAAGCTATTAGAGATATTGGAAATATCATTGCAGCATCTGATGGACCTAATTAAACTCTACAACTGTAATTATGAATATTTGTTCCATGACCGATAATTACGCAATAAAATTAAACCGTATATTTTTTCCAAAACAATTTCCTCGTTTTCTCGATAGCTATTAGAGATATTGGAAATATCATTGCAGCATCTGGTAGACCTAATTAAACTCTACAACTGTAATTATGAATATTTGTTCTATGACCGATAATTACGCAATAAAATTAAAGCGTATATTTTTTCCCAAACAATTTCCTCGTTTTCTCGATAGCTATTAGAGATATTGGAAATATCATTGCAGCATCTGATAGACCTAATTAAACTCTTCAACTGTAATTATGAATATTTGTTTTATGACTGATAATTACGCAGAAAAATTAAACCGTATATTTTTTCCAAAACAATTTAATCTTTTTCTCGAAAGCTATTAGAGATATTGGAAATATCATTGCAGCATTTGATGGGCCTAATTAAACTCTACAACGGTAATTATGAATAGTTGTTCTATGACCGATAATTACGCAATAAAATTAAACCGTATATTTTTTCCAAAATAATTTCCTCCTTTTCTCGAAAGCTATTAGAGATATTGGAAATATCATTGCAGCATCTGATAGATCTAATTAAACTCTACAACTGTAATTATGAATATTTGTTCTATGACCGATAATTACGCAATAAAATTAAAGCGTATATTTTTTCCTAAACAATTTCCTCGTTTTTTCCATAGCTATTAGAGATATTGGAAATATCATTGCAGCATCTGATAGACCTAATTAAACTCTACAACTGTAATTATGAATATTTGTTCTATGACTGATAATTACGCAGTAAAATTAAACCGTATATTTTTTCCCAAACAATTTCCTCGTTTTCTCGATAGCTATTAGAGATATTGGAAATATCATTGCAGCATCTGATAGACCTGATTAAACTATACATCTGTAATTATAGACCTAATTAAACTCTACATCTGTAATTATGAATATTTGTTCTATGACCGATAATTACGCAATAAAATTAAACCGTATATTTTTTCAAAAATAATTTCCTCCTTTTCTCGAAAGCTATTAGAGATATTGGAAATATCATTGCAGCATCTGATGGACCTAATTAAACTCTACAACTGTAATTATGAATATTTGTTCCATGACCGATAATTACGCAATAAAATTAAACCGTATATTTTTTCCAAAACAATTTCCTCGTTTTCTCGATAGCTATTAGAGATATTGGAAATATCATTGCAGCATCTGGTAGACCTAATTAAACTCTACAACTGTAATTATGAATATTTGTTCTATGACCGATAATTACGCAATAAAATTAAAGCGTATATTTTTTCCCAAACAATTTCCTCGTTTTCTCGATAGCTATTAGAGATATTGGAAATATCATTGCAGCATCTGATAGACCTAATTAAACTCTTCAACTGTAATTATGAATATTTGTTTTATGACTGATAATTACGCAGAAAAATTAAACCGTATATTTTTTCCAAAACAATTTAATCTTTTTCTCGAAAGCTATTAGAGATATTGGAAATATCATTGCAGCATTTGATGGGCCTAATTAAACTCTACAACGGTAATTATGAATAGTTGTTCTATGACCGATAATTACGCAATAAAATTAAACCGTATATTTTTTCCAAAATAATTTCCTCCTTTTCTCGAAAGCTATTAGAGATATTGGAAATATCATTGCAGCATCTGATAGATCTAATTAAACTCTACAACTGTAATTATGAATATTTGTTCTATGACCGATAATTACGCAATAAAATTAAAGCGTATATTTTTTCCTAAACAATTTCCTCGTTTTTTCCATAGCTATTAGAGATATTGGAAATATCATTGCAGCATCTGATAGACCTAATTAAACTCTACAACTGTAATTATGAATATTTGTTCTATGACTGATAATTACGCAGTAAAATTAAACCGTATATTTTTTCCCAAACAATTTCCTCGTTTTCTCGATAGCTATTAGAGATATTGGAAATATCATTGCAGCATCTGATAGACCTGATTAAACTATACATCTGTAATTATAGACCTAATTAAACTCTACATCTGTAATTATGAATATTTGTTCTATGACCGATAATTACGCAATAAAATTAAACCGTATATTTTTTCAAAAATAATTTCCTCCTTTTCTCGAAAGCTATTAGAGATATTGGAAATATCATTGCAGCATCTGATGGACCTAATTAAACTCTACAACTGTAATTATGAATATTTGTTCCATGACCGATAATTACGCAATAAAATTAAACCGTATATTTTTTCCAAAACAATTTCCTCGTTTTCTCGATAGCTATTAGAGATATTGGAAATATCATTGCAGCATCTGGTAGACCTAATTAAACTCTACAACTGTAATTATGAATATTTGTTCTATGACCGATAATTACGCAATAAAATTAAAGCGTATATTTTTTCCCAAACAATTTCCTCGTTTTCTCGATAGCTATTAGAGATATTGGAAATATCATTGCAGCATCTGATAGACCTAATTAAACTCTTCAACTGTAATTATGAATATTTGTTTTATGACTGATAATTACGCAGAAAAATTAAACCGTATATTTTTTCCAAAACAATTTAATCTTTTTCTCGAAAGCTATTAGAGATATTGGAAATATCATTGCAGCATTTGATGGGCCTAATTAAACTCTACAACGGTAATTATGAATAGTTGTTCTATGACCGATAATTACGCAATAAAATTAAACCGTATATTTTTTCCAAAATAATTTCCTCCTTTTCTCGAAAGCTATTAGAGATATTGGAAATATCATTGCAGCATCTGATAGATCTAATTAAACTCTACAACTGTAATTATGAATATTTGTTCTATGACCGATAATTACGCAATAAAATTAAAGCGTATATTTTTTCCTAAACAATTTCCTCGTTTTTTCCATAGCTATTAGAGATATTGGAAATATCATTGCAGCATCTGATAGACCTAATTAAACTCTACAACTGTAATTATGAATATTTGTTCTATGACTGATAATTACGCAGTAAAATTAAACCGTATATTTTTTCCCAAACAATTTCCTCGTTTTCTCGATAGCTATTAG
This sequence comes from Cancer borealis, assembly GCA_036785275.1. Classification (NCBI taxonomy): domain Eukaryota; kingdom Metazoa; phylum Arthropoda; class Malacostraca; order Decapoda; family Cancridae; genus Cancer; species Cancer borealis. The sequence goes on from JAXIVD010003796.1 coordinate 34,112, forward strand.
AGATATTGGAAATATCATTGCAGCATCTGATAGACCTGATTAAACTATACATCTGTAATTATAGACCTAATTAAACTCTACATCTGTAATTATGAATATTTGTTCTATGACCGATAATTACGCAATAAAATTAAACCGTATATTTTTTCAAAAATAATTTCCTCCTTTTCTCGAAAGCTATTAGAGATATTGGAAATATCATTGCAGCATCTGATGGACCTAATTAAACTCTACAACTGTAATTATGAATATTTGTTCCATGACCGATAATTACGCAATAAAATTAAACCGTATATTTTTTCCAAAACAATTTCCTCGTTTTCTCGATAGCTATTAGAGATATTGGAAATATCATTGCAGCATCTGGTAGACCTAATTAAACTCTACAACTGTAATTATGAATATTTGTTCTATGACCGATAATTACGCAATAAAATTAAAGCGTATATTTTTTCCCAAACAATTTCCTCGTTTTCTCGATAGCTATTAGAGATATTGGAAATATCATTGCAGCATCTGATAGACCTAATTAAACTCTTCAACTGTAATTATGAATATTTGTTTTATGACTGATAATTACGCAGAAAAATTAAACCGTATATTTTTTCCAAAACAATTTAATCTTTTTCTCGAAAGCTATTAGAGATATTGGAAATATCATTGCAGCATTTGATGGGCCTAATTAAACTCTACAACGGTAATTATGAATAGTTGTTCTATGACCGATAATTACGCAATAAAATTAAACCGTATATTTTTTCCAAAATAATTTCCTCCTTTTCTCGAAAGCTATTAGAGATATTGGAAATATCATTGCAGCATCTGATAGATCTAATTAAACTCTACAACTGTAATTATGAATATTTGTTCTATGACCGATAATTACGCAATAAAATTAAAGCGTATATTTTTTCCTAAACAATTTCCTCGTTTTTTCCATAGCTATTAGAGATATTGGAAATATCATTGCAGCATCTGATAGACCTAATTAAACTCTACAACTGTAATTATGAATATTTGTTCTATGACTGATAATTACGCAGTAAAATTAAACCGTATATTTTTTCCCAAACAATTTCCTCGTTTTCTCGATAGCTATTAGAGATATTGGAAATATCATTGCAGCATCTGATAGACCTGATTAAACTATACATCTGTAATTATAGACCTAATTAAACTCTACATCTGTAATTATGAATATTTGTTCTATGACCGATAATTACGCAATAAAATTAAACCGTATATTTTTTCAAAAATAATTTCCTCCTTTTCTCGAAAGCTATTAGAGATATTGGAAATATCATTGCAGCATCTGATGGACCTAATTAAACTCTACAACTGTAATTATGAATATTTGTTCCATGACCGATAATTACGCAATAAAATTAAACCGTATATTTTTTCCAAAACAATTTCCTCGTTTTCTCGATAGCTATTAGAGATATTGGAAATATCATTGCAGCATCTGGTAGACCTAATTAAACTCTACAACTGTAATTATGAATATTTGTTCTATGACCGATAATTACGCAATAAAATTAAAGCGTATATTTTTTCCCAAACAATTTCCTCGTTTTCTCGATAGCTATTAGAGATATTGGAAATATCATTGCAGCATCTGATAGACCTAATTAAACTCTTCAACTGTAATTATGAATATTTGTTTTATGACTGATAATTACGCAGAAAAATTAAACCGTATATTTTTTCCAAAACAATTTAATCTTTTTCTCGAAAGCTATTAGAGATATTGGAAATATCATTGCAGCATTTGATGGGCCTAATTAAACTCTACAACGGTAATTATGAATAGTTGTTCTATGACCGATAATTACGCAATAAAATTAAACCGTATATTTTTTCCAAAATAATTTCCTCCTTTTCTCGAAAGCTATTAGAGATATTGGAAATATCATTGCAGCATCTGATAGATCTAATTAAACTCTACAACTGTAATTATGAATATTTGTTCTATGACCGATAATTACGCAATAAAATTAAAGCGTATATTTTTTCCTAAACAATTTCCTCGTTTTTTCCATAGCTATTAGAGATATTGGAAATATCATTGCAGCATCTGATAGACCTAATTAAACTCTACAACTGTAATTATGAATATTTGTTCTATGACTGATAATTACGCAGTAAAATTAAACCGTATATTTTTTCCCAAACAATTTCCTCGTTTTCTCGATAGCTATTAGAGATATTGGAAATATCATTGCAGCATCTGATAGACCTGATTAAACTATACATCTGTAATTATAGACCTAATTAAACTCTACATCTGTAATTATGAATATTTGTTCTATGACCGATAATTACGCAATAAAATTAAACCGTATATTTTTTCAAAAATAATTTCCTCCTTTTCTCGAAAGCTATTAGAGATATTGGAAATATCATTGCAGCATCTGATGGACCTAATTAAACTCTACAACTGTAATTATGAATATTTGTTCCATGACCGATAATTACGCAATAAAATTAAACCGTATATTTTTTCCAAAACAATTTCCTCGTTTTCTCGATAGCTATTAGAGATATTGGAAATATCATTGCAGCATCTGGTAGACCTAATTAAACTCTACAACTGTAATTATGAATATTTGTTCTATGACCGATAATTACGCAATAAAATTAAAGCGTATATTTTTTCCCAAACAATTTCCTCGTTTTCTCGATAGCTATTAGAGATATTGGAAATATCATTGCAGCATCTGATAGACCTAATTAAACTCTTCAACTGTAATTATGAATATTTGTTTTATGACTGATAATTACGCAGAAAAATTAAACCGTATATTTTTTCCAAAACAATTTAATCTTTTTCTCGAAAGCTATTAGAGATATTGGAAATATCATTGCAGCATTTGATGGGCCTAATTAAACTCTACAACGGTAATTATGAATAGTTGTTCTATGACCGATAATTACGCAATAAAATTAAACCGTATATTTTTTCCAAAATAATTTCCTCCTTTTCTCGAAAGCTATTAGAGATATTGGAAATATCATTGCAGCATCTGATAGATCTAATTAAACTCTACAACTGTAATTATGAATATTTGTTCTATGACCGATAATTACGCAATAAAATTAAAGCGTATATTTTTTCCTAAACAATTTCCTCGTTTTTTCCATAGCTATTAGAGATATTGGAAATATCATTGCAGCATCTGATAGACTTAATTAAACTCTACAACTGTAATTATGAATATTTGTTCTATGACTGATAATTACGCAGTAAAATTAAACCGTATATTTTTTCCCAAACAATTTCCTCGTTTTCTCGATAGCTATTAGAGATATTGGAAATATCATTGCAGCATCTGATAGACCTGATTAAACTATACATCTGTAATTATAGACCTAATTAAACTCTACATCTGTAATTATGAATATTTGTTCTATGACCGATAATTACGCAATAAAATTAAACCGTATATTTTTTCAAAAATAATTTCCTCCTTTTCTCGAAAGCTATTAGAGATATTGGAAATATCATTGCAGCATCTGATGGACCTAATTAAACTCTACAACTGTAATTATGAATATTTGTTCCATGACCGATAATTACGCAATAAAATTAAACCGTATATTTTTTCCAAAACAATTTCCTCGTTTTCTCGATAGCTATTAGAGATATTGGAAATATCATTGCAGCATCTGGTAGACCTAATTAAACTCTACAACTGTAATTATGAATATTTGTTCTATGACCGATAATTACGCAATAAAATTAAAGCGTATATTTTTTCCCAAACAATTTCCTCGTTTTCTCGATAGCTATTAGAGATATTGGAAATATCATTGCAGCATCTGATAGACCTAATTAAACTCTTCAACTGTAATTATGAATATTTGTTTTATGACTGATAATTACGCAGAAAAATTAAACCGTATATTTTTTCCAAAACAATTTAATCTTTTTCTCGAAAGCTATTAGAGATATTGGAAATATCATTGCAGCATTTGATGGGCCTAATTAAACTCTACAACGGTAATTATGAATAGTTGTTCTATGACCGATAATTACGCAATAAAATTAAACCGTATATTTTTTCCAAAATAATTTCCTCCTTTTCTCGAAAGCTATTAGAGATATTGGAAATATCATTGCAGCATCTGATAGATCTAATTAAACTCTACAACTGTAATTATGAATATTTGTTCTATGACCGATAATTACGCAATAAAATTAAAGCGTATATTTTTTCCTAAACAATTTCCTCGTTTTTTCCATAGCTATTAGAGATATTGGAAATATCATTGCAGCATCTGATAGACCTAATTAAACTCTACAACTGTAATTATGAATATTTGTTCTATGACTGATAATTACGCAGTAAAATTAAACCGTATATTTTTTCCCAAACAATTTCCTCGTTTTCTCGATAGCTATTAGAGATATTGGAAATATCATTGCAGCATCTGATAGACCTGATTAAACTATACATCTGTAATTATAGACCTAATTAAACTCTACATCTGTAATTATGAATATTTGTTCTATGACCGATAATTACGCAATAAAATTAAACCGTATATTTTTTCAAAAATAATTTCCTCCTTTTCTCGAAAGCTATTAGAGATATTGGAAATATCATTGCAGCATCTGATGGACCTAATTAAACTCTACAACTGTAATTATGAATATTTGTTCCATGACCGATAATTACGCAATAAAATTAAACCGTATATTTTTTCCAAAACAATTTCCTCGTTTTCTCGATAGCTATTAGAGATATTGGAAATATCATTGCAGCATCTGGTAGACCTAATTAAACTCTACAACTGTAATTATGAATATTTGTTCTATGACCGATAATTACGCAATAAAATTAAAGCGTATATTTTTTCCCAAACAATTTCCTCGTTTTCTCGATAGCTATTAGAGATATTGGAAATATCATTGCAGCATCTGATAGACCTAATTAAACTCTTCAACTGTAATTATGAATATTTGTTTTATGACTGATAATTACGCAGAAAAATTAAACCGTATATTTTTTCCAAAACAATTTAATCTTTTTCTCGAAAGCTATTAGAGATATTGGAAATATCATTGCAGCATTTGATGGGCCTAATTAAACTCTACAACGGTAATTATGAATAGTTGTTCTATGACCGATAATTACGCAATAAAATTAAACCGTATATTTTTTCCAAAATAATTTCCTCCTTTTCTCGAAAGCTATTAGAGATATTGGAAATATCATTGCAGCATCTGATAGATCTAATTAAACTCTACAACTGTAATTATGAATATTTGTTCTATGACCGATAATTACGCAATAAAATTAAAGCGTATATTTTTTCCTAAACAATTTCCTCGTTTTTTCCATAGCTATTAGAGATATTGGAAATATCATTGCAGCATCTGATAGACCTAATTAAACTCTACAACTGTAATTATGAATATTTGTTCTATGACTGATAATTACGCAGTAAAATTAAACCGTATATTTTTTCCCAAACAATTTCCTCGTTTTCTCGATAGCTATTAGAGATATTGGAAATATCATTGCAGCATCTGATAGACCTGATTAAACTATACATCTGTAATTATAGACCTAATTAAACTCTACATCTGTAATTATGAATATTTGTTCTATGACCGATAATTACGCAATAAAATTAAACCGTATATTTTTTCAAAAATAATTTCCTCCTTTTCTCGAAAGCTATTAGAGATATTGGAAATATCATTGCAGCATCTGATGGACCTAATTAAACTCTACAACTGTAATTATGAATATTTGTTCCATGACCGATAATTACGCAATAAAATTAAACCGTATATTTTTTCCAAAACAATTTCCTCGTTTTCTCGATAGCTATTAGAGATATTGGAAATATCATTGCAGCATCTGGTAGACCTAATTAAACTCTACAACTGTAATTATGAATATTTGTTCTATGACCGATAATTACGCAATAAAATTAAAGCGTAATATTTTTTCCCAAACAATTTCCTCGTTTTCTCGATAGCTATTAGAGATATTGGAAATATCATTGCAGCATCTGATAGACCTAATTAAACTCTTCAACTGTAATTATGAATATTTGTTTTATGACTGATAATTACGCAGAAAAATTAAACCGTATATTTTTTCCAAAACAATTTAATCTTTTTCTCGAAAGCTATTAGAGATATTGGAAATATCATTGCAGCATTTGATGGGCCTAATTAAACTCTACAACGGTAATTATGAATAGTTGTTCTATGACCGATAATTACGCAATAAAATTAAACCGTATATTTTTTTCCAAAATAATTTCCCTCCTTTTCTCGAAAGCTATTAGAGATATTGGAAATATCATTGCAGCATCTGATAGATCTAATTAAACTCTACAACTGTAATTATGAATATTTTGTTCTATGACCGATAATTACGCAATAAAATTAAAGCGTATATTTTTTCCTAAACAATTTCCTCGTTTTTTCCATAGCTATTAGAGATATTGGAAATATCATTGCAGCATCTGATAGACCTAATTAAACTCTACAACTGTAATTATGAATATTTGTTCTATGGACTGATAATTACGCAGTAAAATTAAACCGTATATTTTTTCCCAAACAATTTCCTCGTTTTCTCGATAGCTATTAGAGATATTGGAAATATCATTGCAGCATCTGATAGACCTGATTAAACTATACATCTGTAATTATAGACCTAAATAAACTCTACATCTGTAATTATGAATATTTGTTCTATGACCGATAATTACGCAATAAAATTAAACCGTATATTTTTTCAAAAATAATTTCCTCCTTTTCTCGAAAGCTATTAGAGATATTGGAAATATCATTGCAGCATCTGATGGACCTAATTAAACTCTACAACTGTAATTATGAATATTTGTTCCATGACCGATAATTACGCAATAAAATTAAACCGTATATTTTTTCCAAAACAATTTCCTCGTTTTCTCGATAGCTATTAGAGATATTGGAAATATCATTGCAGCATCTGGTAGACCTAATTAAACTCTACAACTGTAATTATGAATATTTGTTCTATGACCGATAATTACGCAATAAAATTAAAGCGTATATTTTTTCCCAAACAATTTCCTCGTTTTCTCGATAGCTATTAGAGATATTGGAAATATCATTGCAGCATCTGATAGACCTAATTAAACTCTTCAACTGTAATTATGAATATTTGTTTTATGACTGATAATTACGCAGAAAAATTAAACCGTATATTTTTTCCAAAACAATTTAATCTTTTTCTCGAAAGCTATTAGAGATATTGGAAATATCATTGCAGCATTTGATGGGCCTAATTAAACTCTACAACGGTAATTATGAATAGTTGTTCTATGACCGATAATTACGCAATAAAATTAAACCGTATATTTTTTCCAAAATAATTTCCTCCTTTTCTCGAAAGCTATTAGAGATATTGGAAATATCATTGCAGCATCTGATAGATCTAATTAAACTCTACAACTGTAATTATGAATATTTGTTCTATGACCGATAATTACGCAATAAAATTAAAGCGTATATTTTTTCCTAAACAATTTCCTCGTTTTTTCCATAGCTATTAGAGATATTGGAAATATCATTGCAGCATCTGATAGACCTAATTAAACTCTACAACTGTAATTATGAATATTTGTTCTATGACTGATAATTACGCAGTAAAATTAAACCGTATATTTTTTCCCAAACAATTTCCTCGTTTTCTCGATAGCTATTAGAGATATTGGAAATATCATTGCAGCATCTGATAGACCTGATTAAACTATACATCTGTAATTATAGACCTAATTAAACTCTACATCTGTAATTATGAATATTTGTTCTATGACCGATAATTACGCAATAAAATTAAACCGTATATTTTTTCAAAAATAATTTCCTCCTTTTCTCGAAAGCTATTAGAGATATTGGAAATATCATTGCAGCATCTGATGGACCTAATTAAACTCTACAACTGTAATTATGAATATTTGTTCCATGACCGATAATTACGCAATAAAATTAAACCGTATATTTTTTCCAAAACAATTTCCTCGTTTTCTCGATAGCTATTAGAGATATTGGAAATATCATTGCAGCATCTGGTAGACCTAATTAAACTCTACAACTGA
>JAXIVD010003797.1:0-2500 GCA_036785275.1 Cancer borealis
CTCAGTCGCCGCCCGGCGCTGCCAACGGGGGAGAAACCAGTCACGAGAAACAATGGAGTGTGTGTATAGTGAGCCTCCTATATCTCCCGCGCTGCCAACCTGGAGACAGCAAGGAGTGACGAGAGAGAGTGTATAGCGAGCCGCCTCGCTCTCCCGCGCTGCCAACGTGGGGACAGCAAGGAGTGACGAGAGTGGGTGTATAACGAGCCGCCTCGCTCTCCCGCGCTGCCAACGTGGAGACAGCAAGGAGTGACGAGAGAGAGTGTATAGTGAGCCGCCCCGCTCTCCCGCGCTGCCAACGTGGAGACAGCAAGGAGTGACGAGAGAGAGGGTATAGCGAGCCGTCCCGCTCTCCCGCGCTGCCAACGTGGAGATGGCAAGGAGTGACGAGAGAGAGTGTATAGTGAGCCGTCCCGCTCTCCCGCGCTGCCAACGTGGAGATGGCAAGGAGTGACGAGAGAGAGTGTATAGTGAGCCGTCCCGCTCTCCCGCGCTGCCAACGTGGAGACGGCAAGGAGTGACGAGAGAGAGTGTATAGTGAGCCGTCCCGCTCTCCCGCGCTGCCAACGTGGAGACGGCAAGGAGTGACGAGAGAGAGTGTATAGCGAGCCGTCCCGCTCTCCCGCGCTGCCAACGTGGAGACAGCAAGGAGTGACGAGAGAGAGGGTATAGCGAGCCGTCCCGCTCTCCCGCGCTGCCAACGTGGAGATGGCAAGGAGTGACGAGAGAGAGTGTATAGTGAGCCGTCCCGCTCTCCCGCGCTGCCAACGTGGAGATGGCAAGGAGTGACGAGAGAGAGTGTATAGTGAGCCGCCCCGCTCTCCCGCGCTGCCAACGTGGAGACAGCAAGGAGTGACGAGAGAGAGGGTATAGCGAGCCGTCCCGCTCTCCCGCGCTGCCAACGTGGAGATGGCAAGGAGTGACGAGAGAGAGTGTATAGCGAGCCGTCCCGCTCTCCCGCGCTGCCAACGTGGGGACAGCAAGGAGTGACGAGAGGGAATATATAGCGAGCCGCCCCGCTCTCCCGCGCTGGCCAACGTGGAGACAGCAAGGAGTGACGAGAGAGAGTGGAGAAAATGTTTCTCCCGGGCTAGGAAGACGGGACATGCTCGGTAGGCGATGGGTGAGCGCGGGATGGAGTTGCCAGTGAGGAGAATCGGTCTCCCGCGCTACCAGCGCGGGGAGTTGCCGGCGGAGCGGGGCTGGTTTTGGACACGAGAACGGGCCGAGCGGGGCCCAAAGTGGCTTAAAATTTCCAATGTGGAGCGCGGGGCCAACTCGCCCCGCTCTCTTTCATGCTGCACCAAGCTTGGGCGCGGTAAAGGTAGCCGCTACCCCCAGGGAAGACTAACACGAGTTCGACCTGAAAAATATAGTAGGGAGGCGAGGTTGCTGGATCAACCTCAGTGCCGTCCCTCACGCTGAATGCTGCATACGTGCGTCAGACATCAGTCCTAACCACTTGGTTCTCTCTACCTATTACTAAGAAGGTACCGAGGCTATATACTAAGGGTGGCGGTTAGTGATTGAGATGCACTGGTGACGACCATTGGCACATCGAGCGTGTTAACGTGGTGGCGTAAAACACTGCTAGAGAGAGCAAAGGCCACGCACAACTTATATATATTTCTATATATATACGTATACATATGAACCACCCACATATTCTGCGTGCAGACTTTTACGACTGTCTCATGCAACACCCCCTCTCCTTTTGGAAGAGAAGCTCCACGGCATTAGCTGTGGCTCCTCGTGGCGGCGCACATGATGATATGGTGTTAGCTAAAGCGGGGAGCCTTCAATGCAGCGACCCCTCTTACTTTGTGATGGTTACTCCACTACCCGTGCGATAACTCATCCCGTAGGTTAAAGAATCATCACTTTAACCTCTCTACACTGACGCAGCTTCTAACGAACGGTCAGTTGGAACGAAGCACACTTTTGTTTCTTTTCGTGAGCAAAGACGGGTTATAAACGTTTCCCAGCAGCTTACAACTACTACCACAAACTTGGATGGTGTAACGTACGTTATTTCCATTCCCCCCTTAGAGAGAAGGGACGCTTGAATGGTGTAACGTACGTTATTTCCATATCACCCTTAGAGAGAAGGGACGCTAGAATGGTGTAACGTACGTTATTTCCATTCCCCCCTTAGAGAGAAGGGACACACTTGAATGGTGTAACGAAGGTTATTTCCATTTCCCCCTTAAAGAGAAGGGACGCGGCGTCGCGGGCCAATGCTGCCAATGGACGCTTAGCGCTATTACTAAACATTACAATCAAAAAGTTTTGATGTAACATAGCTACCTGGTTGATCCTGCCAGTAGTCATATGCTTGTCTCAAAGATTAAGCCATGCATGTCTAAGTACAAGCCGATTTAAGGCGAAACCGCGAATGGCTCATTAAATCAGCTATGATTCATTGGATCTGTACCCACACTTACTTGGATAACTGTGGTAATTCTAGAGCTAATACATGCACCACGTCTCTGACCGCAAG
>JAXIVD010003797.1:12500-22500 GCA_036785275.1 Cancer borealis
CTCTCTGTGTCTGTCTCTGTCTCTTCTCTCTCTGTGTTCTATCTCTGTCTCTTTCTTTCTCTTTCTCTCTCTGTGTCTGTCTCTGTCTCTTTCTCTCTCTCTCTGTGTCTATCTCTGTCTCTTTCTCTCTCTCTTTCTCTCCCTGTCTCTGTCTCTTTCTCTCTCTCTTTCTCTGTCTCTTTCTCTCTCTGTGTCTGTCTCTTCTCTCTCTGTGTCTATCTCTGTCTCTTTCTCTCCCTGTCTCTTTCTCTCCCTGTCTCTTTCTCTCTCTGTGTCTATCTCTGTCTCTTTCTCTCCCTGTCTCTTTCTCTCTCTGTCTCTTTCTCTCCCTGTCTCTTTCTCTCTCTGTGTCTATCTCTGTCTCTTTCTTCTCCCTGTCTCTTTCTCTCTCTGTGTCTATCTCTGTCTCTTTCTCTCCCTGTCTCTCTCTCTTTCTCTGGTCTCTTTCTCTCTCTGTGTCTGTCTCTTTCTCTCTCTGTGTCTATCTCTGTCTCTCTCTGTGTCTATCTCTGTCTCTTTCTCTCCCTGTCTCTTTCTCTCTCTGTGTCTATCTCTGTCTCTTTCTCTCTCTGTCTCTTTCTCTTTCTCTCTCTCTGTCTCTTTCTCTTTCTCTTTCTCTCTCTGTCTCTTTCTCTCTCTGTGTCTGTCTCTGTCTCTTTCTCTCTCTGTGTCTGTCTCTTTCTCTCTCTCTGTCTCTTTCTCTTTCTCTCTCTGTCTCTTTCTCTCTCTGTCTCTTTCTCTCTCTGTGTCTGTCTCTTTCTCTTTCTTTCTGTCTCTTTCTCTCACTGTGTCTGTCTCTTTCTCTGTCTCTTTCTTTCTCTGTCTCTTTCTCTCTCTGTCTCTTTCTCTCTCTGTGTCTGTCTCTTTCTCTTTCTTTCTGTCTCTTTCTCTCACTGTGTCTGTCTCTTTCTCTTTCTTTCTGTCTCTTTCTCTCACTGTGTCTGTCTCTTTCTCTGTCTCTGTCTCTTTCTCTCTCTGTCTCTTTCTCTCTCTGTGTCTGTTTCTTTCTCTTCTTCTGTCTCTTTCTCTCACTGTGTCTGTCTCTGTCTCTTCTCTCTCTTGTGTCTGTTTCTTTCTCTTTCTTTCTGTCTCTTTCTCTCCACTGTGTCTGTCTCTGTCTCTGTCTCTTTCTCTCTCTGTGTTTGTCTCGCGTCGCGCCGCTCCTCCAATTTTAGTACGGGAAGGACTTACTATCCGTTACAGTTGCTAGAGGTAGGTAACCTTGTTCACTCAGAGCTCTCCCGCAGTCTCAATGCAGCAGGCGGTGAAACATTGTCCCGCGCCGCTCCTCCAAGTTTAGTACGGGAAGGACTTACTATCCGTTACAGTTGCTAGAGGTAGGTAACCTGTTCACTCAGAGCTCTCCCGCAGTCTCAATGCAGCAGGCGGTGAAACATTGTCCCAGCGCCGCCTCCTCCAAGTTTAGTACGGTAAGGACTTACTATCCGTTACAGTTGCTAGAGGTTAGGTAACCTTGTTCACTCAGAGCCTCTCCCGCAGTCTCAATGCAGCAGGCGGTGAAACATTGTCCCGCGCCGCCTCCTCCAAGTTTAGTACGGCAAGGACTTACTATCCGTTACAGTTGCTAGAGGTAAGTAACCTTGTTCACTCAGAGCCTCTCCCGCAGTCTCAATGCAGCAGGCGGTGAAACATTGTCCGGCGCCGCCTCCTCCAAGTTTAGTACGGCAAGGACTTACTATCCGTTACAGTTGCTAGAGGTAGGTAACCTTGTTCAATCAGAGCTCTCCGCAGTCTCAAATGCAGCAGGCGGTGAAACATTGTCCCGCGCCGCCTCCTCCAAGTTTAGTACGGCAAGGACTTACTATCCGTTACAGTTGCTAGAGGTTAGGTAACCTTGTTCACTCAGAGCCTCTCCCGCAGTCTCAATGCAGCAGGCGGTGAAACATTGTCCCGCGCCGCCTCCTTCCAAGTTAGTACGGCAAGGACTTACTATCCGTTACAGTTGCTAGAGGTAGGTAACCTTGTTCACTCAGAGCTCTCCCGCAGTCTCAATGCAGCAGGCGGTGAAACATTGTCCGGCGCCGCCTCCTCCAAGTTTAGTACGGAAGGACTTACTATCCGTTACAGTTGCTAGAGGTAGGTAACCTTGTTCACTCAGAGCTCTCCGCAGTCTCAATGCAGCAGGCGGTGAAACATTGTCCCGCGCCGCCTCCTCCAAGTTTAGTACGGTAAGGACTTACTATCCGTTACAGTTGCTAGAGGTTAGGTAACCTTGTTCACTCAGAGCCTCTCCCGCAGTCTCAATGCAGCAGGCGGTGAAACATTGTCCCGCGCCGCCTCCTCCAAGTTTAGTACGGCAAGGACTTACTATCCGTTACAGTTGCTAGAGGTAGGTAACCTTGTTCACTCAGAGCTCTCCCGCAGTCTCAATGCAGCAGGCGGTGAAACATTGTCCCGCGCCGTCTCCTCCAAGTTTAGTACGGGAAGGACTTACTATCCGTTACAGTTGCTAGAGGTAGGTAACCTTGTTCACTCAGAGCCTCTCCCGCATTTATAGTGCGAGATGGTATCTCCATACATTGCTTAACGGCTAGTTACCACCTTGACGGAAGAAAACTGCGGGAGAGGCGAGCCTTGTCGCTAAGAGACTCACAATCTGGCCGTGATTAGAAATGTTGTAGTCTTACCAAATATTACCAGACTACCAGATATCACAAAACTGAGTATACCATCGTCTTCGTCATACAATGATGCACATGATGAAATAAAAAAAATAACATTAAAACGACATTTGCTACAAAATAATTGAAGGAAAAAAAAATAGCGCATAAAGAATTTTTTCAAATGTTCTCCTTCAACTCGCTGTTTCTCACATTTATTAAGCTCGTATTGTATTTTCAAATCCAGGTTCATAATCTGCACTCATTGACGATCAGTATGATGTACCATAACAACTGATATAAAATATTGTAGTTGGTTAAAAAGGCAGATAAAAAAATACTGTCAAATCTACAAGAAAACCGTCCAAGGCGGGTTTTCAAGGATTCGAATTTAACGACCATTTAAACCACTCATTATTTTTTCCACCACCATGTGTTACATACCGTAGCCATCAGCAAGCCTTCCACTACTCGAAGCAATAATTGGAAATTCAATGTAAGCTAATATAACCGAGTTACGAAGTGGTGAAGCACAACAGTCAAAACATTTCTTTATGCGCTATTTCATTCTACCTCGATTATATTCTAATAGATAAAGAAATAAAGCTGTCAATTGTAGCTCATCATATGCACCATTCTATCACCTACACGATGGTTGTTTTCATTTTTCTAACCGACGTCTGACACTTCCGTAATAACCGATAATATTGCAACATTGTTCAACTCCATCCTCACGTCGACCCCAACCCTCACTCTCCCGGTCTTACACACCGGGAACACCTCTCACACGCCTTAACTAACACAGCGCCTCACACACACACACACACACACACACACACACACACACACAAAAAGATATATATATTTAAATCAATTCAACAAATAGAACATAGAAATCGATTCAGTTACTACTACTAACCCTCCCGATATGTAAGAGCGGGAACACCTCTCACACGCCTTATTAACTAACTAACACACAGCAGCGTCACACACACAAATACATAGAGAAGACATTAAACAAAACACACAAATTCAATCACGCACTAGTAACAACACAACAACACGGTCTTTTTATAAGTCCAAATAGGAACATGTGTGGCTTGTGGACAAACAAAAACGCTAAACAGATGCATATCCGAAGGGTGGTTTTAAAAAAAGTACGGAATTCGATAAAGAATTCCATTTTTTTATCTCCACGGATACGCAAATGTGGCGGCAAACATTATACCTCTTGTATACAGCAGAAAAAAACAATTAACATACTGTAAAGCTTGATACTACTACGTTTACCTTGTACAAACAATGTCCCGGGCTCGCAACAGAGGAGGCAGTCGGGGTGCGAGAAACTTATCGTGGCTCTACCGCTCTCAGTCGCCGCCCGGCGCTGCCAACGGGGGAGAAACCAGTCACGAGAAACAATGGAGTGTGTGTATAGTGAGCCTCCTATATCTCCCGCGCTGCCAACCTGGAGACAGCAAGGAGTGACGAGAGAGAGTGTATAGCGAGCCGCCTCGCTCTCCCGCGCTGCCAACGTGGGGACAGCAAGGAGTGACGAGAGTGGGTGTATAACGAGCCGCCTCGCTCTCCCGCGCTGCCAACGTGGAGACAGCAAGGAGTGACGAGAGAGAGTGTATAGTGAGCCGCCCCGCTCTCCCGCGCTGCCAACGTGGAGACAGCAAGGAGTGACGAGAGAGAGGGTATAGCGAGCCGTCCCGCTCTCCCGCGCTGCCAACGTGGAGATGGCAAGGAGTGACGAGAGAGAGTGTATAGTGAGCCGTCCCGCTCTCCCGCGCTGCCAACGTGGAGATGGCAAGGAGTGACGAGAGAGAGTGTATAGTGAGCCGTCCCGCTCTCCCGCGCTGCCAACGTGGAGACGGCAAGGAGTGACGAGAGAGAGTGTATAGTGAGCCGTCCCGCTCTCCCGCGCTGCCAACGTGGAGACGGCAAGGAGTGACGAGAGAGAGTGTATAGCGAGCCGTCCCGCTCTCCCGCGCTGCCAACGTGGAGACAGCAAGGAGTGACGAGAGAGAGGGTATAGCGAGCCGTCCCGCTCTCCCGCGCTGCCAACGTGGAGATGGCAAGGAGTGACGAGAGAGAGTGTATAGTGAGCCGTCCCGCTCTCCCGCGCTGCCAACGTGGAGATGGCAAGGAGTGACGAGAGAGAGTGTATAGTGAGCCGCCCCGCTCTCCCGCGCTGCCAACGTGGAGACAGCAAGGAGTGACGAGAGAGAGGGTATAGCGAGCCGTCCCGCTCTCCCGCGCTGCCAACGTGGAGATGGCAAGGAGTGACGAGAGAGAGTGTATAGCGAGCCGTCCCGCTCTCCCGCGCTGCCAACGTGGGGACAGCAAGGAGTGACGAGAGGGAATATATAGCGAGCCGCCCCGCTCTCCCGCGCTGGCCAACGTGGAGACAGCAAGGAGTGACGAGAGAGAGTGGAGAAAATGTTTCTCCCGGGCTAGGAAGACGGGACATGCTCGGTAGGCGATGGGTGAGCGCGGGATGGAGTTGCCAGTGAGGAGAATCGGTCTCCCGCGCTACCAGCGCGGGGAGTTGCCGGCGGAGCGGGGCTGGTTTTGGACACGAGAACGGGCCGAGCGGGGCCCAAAGTGGCTTAAAATTTCCAATGTGGAGCGCGGGGCCAACTCGCCCCGCTCTCTTTCATGCTGCACCAAGCTTGGGCGCGGTAAAGGTAGCCGCTACCCCCAGGGAAGACTAACACGAGTTCGACCTGAAAAATATAGTAGGGAGGCGAGGTTGCTGGATCAACCTCAGTGCCGTCCCTCACGCTGAATGCTGCATACGTGCGTCAGACATCAGTCCTAACCACTTGGTTCTCTCTACCTATTACTAAGAAGGTACCGAGGCTATATACTAAGGGTGGCGGTTAGTGATTGAGATGCACTGGTGACGACCATTGGCACATCGAGCGTGTTAACGTGGTGGCGTAAAACACTGCTAGAGAGAGCAAAGGCCACGCACAACTTATATATATTTCTATATATATACGTATACATATGAACCACCCACATATTCTGCGTGCAGACTTTTACGACTGTCTCATGCAACACCCCCTCTCCTTTTGGAAGAGAAGCTCCACGGCATTAGCTGTGGCTCCTCGTGGCGGCGCACATGATGATATGGTGTTAGCTAAAGCGGGGAGCCTTCAATGCAGCGACCCCTCTTACTTTGTGATGGTTACTCCACTACCCGTGCGATAACTCATCCCGTAGGTTAAAGAATCATCACTTTAACCTCTCTACACTGACGCAGCTTCTAACGAACGGTCAGTTGGAACGAAGCACACTTTTGTTTCTTTTCGTGAGCAAAGACGGGTTATAAACGTTTCCCAGCAGCTTACAACTACTACCACAAACTTGGATGGTGTAACGTACGTTATTTCCATTCCCCCCTTAGAGAGAAGGGACGCTTGAATGGTGTAACGTACGTTATTTCCATATCACCCTTAGAGAGAAGGGACGCTAGAATGGTGTAACGTACGTTATTTCCATTCCCCCCTTAGAGAGAAGGGACACACTTGAATGGTGTAACGAAGGTTATTTCCATTTCCCCCTTAAAGAGAAGGGACGCGGCGTCGCGGGCCAATGCTGCCAATGGACGCTTAGCGCTATTACTAAACATTACAATCAAAAAGTTTTGATGTAACATAGCTACCTGGTTGATCCTGCCAGTAGTCATATGCTTGTCTCAAAGATTAAGCCATGCATGTCTAAGTACAAGCCGATTTAAGGCGAAACCGCGAATGGCTCATTAAATCAGCTATGATTCATTGGATCTGTACCCACACTTACTTGGATAACTGTGGTAATTCTAGAGCTAATACATGCACCACGTCTCTGACCGCAAGGGAAGAGCGCTTTTATTAGTTCAAAACCGGTCGGACTTCGGTCCGTCACCCCACCGTGTTGAATCTGAATAACTTGTCGCTGAGCGCACGGTCTCCGCACCGGCGCCGCCTCTTTCAAGTGTCTGCCTTATCAGCTTTCGATTGTAGGTTATACGCCTACAATGGCTATAACGGGTAACGGGGAATCAGGGTTCGATTCCGGAGAGGGAGCCTGAGAAACGGCTACCACATCTAAGGAAGGCAGCAGGCACGCAAATTACCCACTCCCGGCACGGGGAGGTAGTGACGAAAAATAACGATGCGAGACTCATCCGAGGCCTCGCAATCGGAATGAGTACACTTTAAATCCTTTAACGAGGATCTATTGGAGGGCAAGTCTGGTGCCAGCAGCCGCGGTAATTCCAGCTCCAATAGCGTATATTAAAGTTGTTGCGGTTAAAAAGCTCGTAGTTGGATTTCAGTTCTGGACTGACGGTTCACCGCCCGGTGCATACTGTCACGCTCCGAACAGCCACAACAGCCCGCTGGCTCGCACGGGGTGCTCTTCATCGAGTGTCCCGCGTGGCCGGCAGAGTTTACTTTGAAAAAATTAGAGTGCTCAAAGCAGGCTACACTGACGGCCTGAATGCCTATGCATGGAATAATGGAATAGGACCTCGGTTCTATTTTGTCGGTTTTCTGAACCCGAGGTAATGACTAATAGGAACAGGCGGGGGCATTCGTATTGCGACGCTAGAGGTGAAATTCTTGGACCGTCGCAAGACGAACTACTGCGAAAGCATTTGCCAAGGATGTTTTCATTAATCAAGAACGAAAGTTAGAGGTTCGAAGGCGATCAGATACCGCCCTAGTTCTAACCATAAACGATGCTGACCAGCGATCCGCCGGCGTTATTCCCATGACCCGGCGGGCAGCTTCCGGGAAACCAAAGTCTTTGGGTTCCGGGGGAAGTATGGTTGCAAAGCTGAAACTTAAAGGAATTGACGGAAGGGCACCACCAGGAGTGGAGCCTGCGGCTTAATTTGACTCAACACGGGGAACCTCACCAGGCCCAGACACCGGAAGGATTGACAGATTGAGAGCTCTTTCTCGATTCGGTGGGTGGTGGTGCATGGCCGTTCTTAGTTGGTGGAGCGATTTGTCTGGTTAATTCCGATAACGAACGAGACTCTGGCCTACTAACTAGTCGACGGATCTCCAGCAATTGGTGTCCAGTTCGCAGCTTCTTCTTAGAGGGATAAGCGGCAATTCTAGCCGCACGAGATTGAGCAATAACAGGTCTGTGATGCCCTTAGATGTTCTGGGCCGCACGCGCGCTACACTGAAGGGATCAACGTGTCCTCCCCCTCCGAGAGGAGCGGGTAACCCGTTGAAATCCTTTCATGATAGGGATTGGGGTTTGCAATTGTCTCCCATGAACGAGGAATTCCCAGTAAGCGCAAGTCATGAGCTTGCGTTGATTACGTCCCTGCCCTTTGTACACACCGCCCGTCGCTACTACCGATTGAATGATTTAGTGAGGCCTTCGGACTGGCGCTCTTGGATGCCGGGCCCTCGGTTCGCCGTTGGGTCTCTCGGCGCCTCGAGCTGACGGAAAGATGTCCAAACTTGATCATTTAGAGGAAGTAAAAGTCGTAACAAGGTTTCCGTAGGTGAACCTGCGGAAGGATCATTAACGTGTTTGCTTGCAGCAACAAAAACCAAAAAATTCGGGTGGCCGGGTACCGACCAAAAAAAAAAAAATTGACCGATGCATCAATTTTTGGCGGCCCGGCCTGAGAACAGGCAAACAGTGCCGCAGCTCAACCCACACTCTTCTCTTCTGTCCATTGTGGACAGAGGTAGACCATTACTCACACCACCGGTACTCCAACCAACCGACGTACGCTAGGTTGGCCGACTTTTATCGGGCAAAGTTTCCGAATGATAGCGGTCACTTAACGTCGTCGGGAGGTGTCACCGGCTGGTAACGAGGTACTTCTCACAAACCTGTGACTATCTATTTAAACCCAGTATACTACGTCTTCCCACTATCGTCTCCCGAGGCAGAGATGGCGGAAGTCTTGAAAGTCGGCAATTGAGACTGACGTAATGACAAAAATCACAACTCTTAACGGTGGATCACTCGGCTCGTGGGTCGATGAAGACCGCAGCAAGCTGCGTGTCGGTATGTGAATCGCAAGAATACCAGATACATCGACAAGTCGAACGCACATTGCGGCGGCGGCACTCTCATGTGCTGCCGTCACTCCTACACGAGGGTCGGATATCAAATCCAATACATCGGCTTTGTTACCACCGGCAGAGTAGTAGTAGTAGTAGTAGTAGTAGCAGCTTTGTCTCTACTCTCTCTCTCTCTCTCTACTGCGTGCGTGGCATTGACCGCCTTGGGGAGGTTCGCCTCTTTGACGAGAGTCAAATTGGCGTTCCCTAAAGATGTGCTGCCAAGCCAAAGTCATATATCTGTGGACTTGGTGGCAAGGACCATGTACAGACATACAACGCTTACGCGCTGTTTTGTTTGTCGCCGTCCATGCCTGTTGCCTCGTTTCCCTCCAAGGAAGGACAGAGGCTCTGTTGCATGCTAAAGTCGCGTATGGGCGTCTTGAAGGCGACCGGGTCGGTTTATACTACTTACACCTCGGTTCGTTAGCTGCAGCACCCATCCTTATCAAACCTTAATGGGAACGGGCGCACACAAACCAAAACTGGAAGCCAGTGACTACTTTATAGTAGTCGCTACTGCTCCAATGTCGACCTCGTGTTAGGGTAGAGTACCCGCCAAATTTAAGCATATTAATAAGCGGAGGAAAAGAAACCAACAGGGATTCCCTTAGTAAGGGCGACTGAACTGGGAAAAGCCCAGCGCATAACCTGGCGTCGTGACCCGGCGCCAGGGGTGTTGCGTTTCGGAGGGTCCGGCACGCAGTCTCTCACCGCCTAAGTTATGCTTGAAAGCGGCCACTACCCATGGAGGGTGACAGGCCCGTGTGGCGGCGCCCGCGAGGGTACACGAGAGATTGTCGGAAAGG
Source organism: Cancer borealis (assembly GCA_036785275.1). Classification (NCBI taxonomy): domain Eukaryota; kingdom Metazoa; phylum Arthropoda; class Malacostraca; order Decapoda; family Cancridae; genus Cancer; species Cancer borealis. The sequence goes on from JAXIVD010003797.1 coordinate 22,020, forward strand.
GCCTCTCCGTAGAGTCGGGTTGCTTGAAAATGCAGCCCTAAGCAGGTGGTAAACTCCATCTAAGGCTAAATATGACCACGAGACCGATAGCGAACAAGTACCGTGAGGGAAAGTTGAAAAGAACTTTGAAGAGAGAGTTCAAGAGTACGTGAAACCGTTAAGAGCCAAACGGGTGGGACCTCGAAGGTCGAACCGAGGGGATTCAGCTCGTCGGCCAAAGCCGGCTGGACGTTGGGATTCGCTTATGCGACCCAGGAACTCTTGGGCGTGCCCACGTTCAAGCCGGCGCCGGCGGGCGTATTTCCCCTCGTGATGTAGGTCGCCGCGACCCGTTGCTGGGGACGTCTAAGGCCCGGGCGGACTGGTACCCCAACGTCGTGCACTTTTAGTGCCGGCGAAGGGGGAAACCTCCGGTGTCCTGGCTGCCCTGCGACGGTCGTGTAGCAGAGGGGCGCATCCACGCCAATACTTCCTCTCGCGG
>JAXIVD010003797.1:32500-42220 GCA_036785275.1 Cancer borealis
GAAATCGATTCAGTTACTACTACTAACCCTCCCGATATGTAAGAGCGGGAACACCTCTCACACGCCTTATTAACTAACTAACACACAGCAGCGTCACACACACAAATACATAGAGAAGACATTAAACAAAACACACAAATTCAATCACGCACTAGTAACAACACAACAACACGGTCTTTTTATAAGTCCAAATAGGAACATGTGTGGCTTGTGGACAAACAAAAACGCTAAACAGATGCATATCCGAAGGGTGGTTTTAAAAAAAGTACGGAATTCGATAAAGAATTCCATTTTTTTATCTCCACGGATACGCAAATGTGGCGGCAAACATTATACCTCTTGTATACAGCAGAAAAAAACAATTAACATACTGTAAAGCTTGATACTACTACGTTTACCTTGTACAAACAATGTCCCGGGCTCGCAACAGAGGAGGCAGTCGGGGTGCGAGAAACTTATCGTGGCTCTACCGCTCTCAGTCGCCGCCCGGCGCTGCCAACGGGGGAGAAACCAGTCACGAGAAACAATGGAGTGTGTGTATAGTGAGCCTCCTATATCTCCCGCGCTGCCAACCTGGAGACAGCAAGGAGTGACGAGAGAGAGTGTATAGCGAGCCGCCTCGCTCTCCCGCGCTGCCAACGTGGGGACAGCAAGGAGTGACGAGAGTGGGTGTATAACGAGCCGCCTCGCTCTCCCGCGCTGCCAACGTGGAGACAGCAAGGAGTGACGAGAGAGAGTGTATAGTGAGCCGCCCCGCTCTCCCGCGCTGCCAACGTGGAGACAGCAAGGAGTGACGAGAGAGAGGGTATAGCGAGCCGTCCCGCTCTCCCGCGCTGCCAACGTGGAGATGGCAAGGAGTGACGAGAGAGAGTGTATAGTGAGCCGTCCCGCTCTCCCGCGCTGCCAACGTGGAGATGGCAAGGAGTGACGAGAGAGAGTGTATAGTGAGCCGTCCCGCTCTCCCGCGCTGCCAACGTGGAGACGGCAAGGAGTGACGAGAGAGAGTGTATAGTGAGCCGTCCCGCTCTCCCGCGCTGCCAACGTGGAGACGGCAAGGAGTGACGAGAGAGAGTGTATAGCGAGCCGTCCCGCTCTCCCGCGCTGCCAACGTGGAGACAGCAAGGAGTGACGAGAGAGAGGGTATAGCGAGCCGTCCCGCTCTCCCGCGCTGCCAACGTGGAGATGGCAAGGAGTGACGAGAGAGAGTGTATAGTGAGCCGTCCCGCTCTCCCGCGCTGCCAACGTGGAGATGGCAAGGAGTGACGAGAGAGAGTGTATAGTGAGCCGCCCCGCTCTCCCGCGCTGCCAACGTGGAGACAGCAAGGAGTGACGAGAGAGAGGGTATAGCGAGCCGTCCCGCTCTCCCGCGCTGCCAACGTGGAGATGGCAAGGAGTGACGAGAGAGAGTGTATAGCGAGCCGTCCCGCTCTCCCGCGCTGCCAACGTGGGGACAGCAAGGAGTGACGAGAGGGAATATATAGCGAGCCGCCCCGCTCTCCCGCGCTGGCCAACGTGGAGACAGCAAGGAGTGACGAGAGAGAGTGGAGAAAATGTTTCTCCCGGGCTAGGAAGACGGGACATGCTCGGTAGGCGATGGGTGAGCGCGGGATGGAGTTGCCAGTGAGGAGAATCGGTCTCCCGCGCTACCAGCGCGGGGAGTTGCCGGCGGAGCGGGGCTGGTTTTGGACACGAGAACGGGCCGAGCGGGGCCCAAAGTGGCTTAAAATTTCCAATGTGGAGCGCGGGGCCAACTCGCCCCGCTCTCTTTCATGCTGCACCAAGCTTGGGCGCGGTAAAGGTAGCCGCTACCCCCAGGGAAGACTAACACGAGTTCGACCTGAAAAATATAGTAGGGAGGCGAGGTTGCTGGATCAACCTCAGTGCCGTCCCTCACGCTGAATGCTGCATACGTGCGTCAGACATCAGTCCTAACCACTTGGTTCTCTCTACCTATTACTAAGAAGGTACCGAGGCTATATACTAAGGGTGGCGGTTAGTGATTGAGATGCACTGGTGACGACCATTGGCACATCGAGCGTGTTAACGTGGTGGCGTAAAACACTGCTAGAGAGAGCAAAGGCCACGCACAACTTATATATATTTCTATATATATACGTATACATATGAACCACCCACATATTCTGCGTGCAGACTTTTACGACTGTCTCATGCAACACCCCCTCTCCTTTTGGAAGAGAAGCTCCACGGCATTAGCTGTGGCTCCTCGTGGCGGCGCACATGATGATATGGTGTTAGCTAAAGCGGGGAGCCTTCAATGCAGCGACCCCTCTTACTTTGTGATGGTTACTCCACTACCCGTGCGATAACTCATCCCGTAGGTTAAAGAATCATCACTTTAACCTCTCTACACTGACGCAGCTTCTAACGAACGGTCAGTTGGAACGAAGCACACTTTTGTTTCTTTTCGTGAGCAAAGACGGGTTATAAACGTTTCCCAGCAGCTTACAACTACTACCACAAACTTGGATGGTGTAACGTACGTTATTTCCATTCCCCCCTTAGAGAGAAGGGACGCTTGAATGGTGTAACGTACGTTATTTCCATATCACCCTTAGAGAGAAGGGACGCTAGAATGGTGTAACGTACGTTATTTCCATTCCCCCCTTAGAGAGAAGGGACACACTTGAATGGTGTAACGAAGGTTATTTCCATTTCCCCCTTAAAGAGAAGGGACGCGGCGTCGCGGGCCAATGCTGCCAATGGACGCTTAGCGCTATTACTAAACATTACAATCAAAAAGTTTTGATGTAACATAGCTACCTGGTTGATCCTGCCAGTAGTCATATGCTTGTCTCAAAGATTAAGCCATGCATGTCTAAGTACAAGCCGATTTAAGGCGAAACCGCGAATGGCTCATTAAATCAGCTATGATTCATTGGATCTGTACCCACACTTACTTGGATAACTGTGGTAATTCTAGAGCTAATACATGCACCACGTCTCTGACCGCAAGGGAAGAGCGCTTTTATTAGTTCAAAACCGGTCGGACTTCGGTCCGTCACCCCACCGTGTTGAATCTGAATAACTTGTCGCTGAGCGCACGGTCTCCGCACCGGCGCCGCCTCTTTCAAGTGTCTGCCTTATCAGCTTTCGATTGTAGGTTATACGCCTACAATGGCTATAACGGGTAACGGGGAATCAGGGTTCGATTCCGGAGAGGGAGCCTGAGAAACGGCTACCACATCTAAGGAAGGCAGCAGGCACGCAAATTACCCACTCCCGGCACGGGGAGGTAGTGACGAAAAATAACGATGCGAGACTCATCCGAGGCCTCGCAATCGGAATGAGTACACTTTAAATCCTTTAACGAGGATCTATTGGAGGGCAAGTCTGGTGCCAGCAGCCGCGGTAATTCCAGCTCCAATAGCGTATATTAAAGTTGTTGCGGTTAAAAAGCTCGTAGTTGGATTTCAGTTCTGGACTGACGGTTCACCGCCCGGTGCATACTGTCACGCTCCGAACAGCCACAACAGCCCGCTGGCTCGCACGGGGTGCTCTTCATCGAGTGTCCCGCGTGGCCGGCAGAGTTTACTTTGAAAAAATTAGAGTGCTCAAAGCAGGCTACACTGACGGCCTGAATGCCTATGCATGGAATAATGGAATAGGACCTCGGTTCTATTTTGTCGGTTTTCTGAACCCGAGGTAATGACTAATAGGAACAGGCGGGGGCATTCGTATTGCGACGCTAGAGGTGAAATTCTTGGACCGTCGCAAGACGAACTACTGCGAAAGCATTTGCCAAGGATGTTTTCATTAATCAAGAACGAAAGTTAGAGGTTCGAAGGCGATCAGATACCGCCCTAGTTCTAACCATAAACGATGCTGACCAGCGATCCGCCGGCGTTATTCCCATGACCCGGCGGGCAGCTTCCGGGAAACCAAAGTCTTTGGGTTCCGGGGGAAGTATGGTTGCAAAGCTGAAACTTAAAGGAATTGACGGAAGGGCACCACCAGGAGTGGAGCCTGCGGCTTAATTTGACTCAACACGGGGAACCTCACCAGGCCCAGACACCGGAAGGATTGACAGATTGAGAGCTCTTTCTCGATTCGGTGGGTGGTGGTGCATGGCCGTTCTTAGTTGGTGGAGCGATTTGTCTGGTTAATTCCGATAACGAACGAGACTCTGGCCTACTAACTAGTCGACGGATCTCCAGCAATTGGTGTCCAGTTCGCAGCTTCTTCTTAGAGGGATAAGCGGCAATTCTAGCCGCACGAGATTGAGCAATAACAGGTCTGTGATGCCCTTAGATGTTCTGGGCCGCACGCGCGCTACACTGAAGGGATCAACGTGTCCTCCCCCTCCGAGAGGAGCGGGTAACCCGTTGAAATCCTTTCATGATAGGGATTGGGGTTTGCAATTGTCTCCCATGAACGAGGAATTCCCAGTAAGCGCAAGTCATGAGCTTGCGTTGATTACGTCCCTGCCCTTTGTACACACCGCCCGTCGCTACTACCGATTGAATGATTTAGTGAGGCCTTCGGACTGGCGCTCTTGGATGCCGGGCCCTCGGTTCGCCGTTGGGTCTCTCGGCGCCTCGAGCTGACGGAAAGATGTCCAAACTTGATCATTTAGAGGAAGTAAAAGTCGTAACAAGGTTTCCGTAGGTGAACCTGCGGAAGGATCATTAACGTGTTTGCTTGCAGCAACAAAAACCAAAAAATTCGGGTGGCCGGGTACCGACCAAAAAAAAAAAAATTGACCGATGCATCAATTTTTGGCGGCCCGGCCTGAGAACAGGCAAACAGTGCCGCAGCTCAACCCACACTCTTCTCTTCTGTCCATTGTGGACAGAGGTAGACCATTACTCACACCACCGGTACTCCAACCAACCGACGTACGCTAGGTTGGCCGACTTTTATCGGGCAAAGTTTCCGAATGATAGCGGTCACTTAACGTCGTCGGGAGGTGTCACCGGCTGGTAACGAGGTACTTCTCACAAACCTGTGACTATCTATTTAAACCCAGTATACTACGTCTTCCCACTATCGTCTCCCGAGGCAGAGATGGCGGAAGTCTTGAAAGTCGGCAATTGAGACTGACGTAATGACAAAAATCACAACTCTTAACGGTGGATCACTCGGCTCGTGGGTCGATGAAGACCGCAGCAAGCTGCGTGTCGGTATGTGAATCGCAAGAATACCAGATACATCGACAAGTCGAACGCACATTGCGGCGGCGGCACTCTCATGTGCTGCCGTCACTCCTACACGAGGGTCGGATATCAAATCCAATACATCGGCTTTGTTACCACCGGCAGAGTAGTAGTAGTAGTAGTAGTAGTAGCAGCTTTGTCTCTACTCTCTCTCTCTCTCTCTACTGCGTGCGTGGCATTGACCGCCTTGGGGAGGTTCGCCTCTTTGACGAGAGTCAAATTGGCGTTCCCTAAAGATGTGCTGCCAAGCCAAAGTCATATATCTGTGGACTTGGTGGCAAGGACCATGTACAGACATACAACGCTTACGCGCTGTTTTGTTTGTCGCCGTCCATGCCTGTTGCCTCGTTTCCCTCCAAGGAAGGACAGAGGCTCTGTTGCATGCTAAAGTCGCGTATGGGCGTCTTGAAGGCGACCGGGTCGGTTTATACTACTTACACCTCGGTTCGTTAGCTGCAGCACCCATCCTTATCAAACCTTAATGGGAACGGGCGCACACAAACCAAAACTGGAAGCCAGTGACTACTTTATAGTAGTCGCTACTGCTCCAATGTCGACCTCGTGTTAGGGTAGAGTACCCGCCAAATTTAAGCATATTAATAAGCGGAGGAAAAGAAACCAACAGGGATTCCCTTAGTAAGGGCGACTGAACTGGGAAAAGCCCAGCGCATAACCTGGCGTCGTGACCCGGCGCCAGGGGTGTTGCGTTTCGGAGGGTCCGGCACGCAGTCTCTCACCGCCTAAGTTATGCTTGAAAGCGGCCACTACCCATGGAGGGTGACAGGCCCGTGTGGCGGCGCCCGCGAGGGTACACGAGAGATTGTCGGAAAGGGCCTCTCCGTAGAGTCGGGTTGCTTGAAAATGCAGCCCTAAGCAGGTGGTAAACTCCATCTAAGGCTAAATATGACCACGAGACCGATAGCGAACAAGTACCGTGAGGGAAAGTTGAAAAGAACTTTGAAGAGAGAGTTCAAGAGTACGTGAAACCGTTAAGAGCCAAACGGGTGGGACCTCGAAGGTCGAACCGAGGGGATTCAGCTCGTCGGCCAAAGCCGGCTGGACGTTGGGATTCGCTTATGCGACCCAGGAACTCTTGGGCGTGCCCACGTTCAAGCCGGCGCCGGCGGGCGTATTTCCCCTCGTGATGTAGGTCGCCGCGACCGCTTGCTGGGGACGTCTAAGGCCCGGGCGGACTGGTACCCCAACGTCGTGCACTTTTAGTGCCGGCGAAGGGGGAAACCTCCGGTGTCCTGGCTGCCCTGCGACGGTCGTGTAGCAGAGGGGCGCATCCACGCCAATACTTCCTCTCGCGGCGTGCAAAAGGTCGGTGACCCACCCGACCCGTCTTGAAACACCGGACCAGAGATCCTAACATGTTATGCGAGGTCATTGGGCGCACTAAACCCAAACGGTCTCCCATCCCTATCCCCTTTTTTATACCTTAACTTACCCTTATTCCTCACTTTTTCCTACCATCTCCCCCCCTCATTCTTATAACCCCCCCCACCCCCCTCTCATTACCAACCCCCCTCTCTATCTCTTTATCTACCCACACATAATAACCCACATTAACTATTTAATCCCTTCTCCTCACTTATTACCTCTCCATCATCATACTCCTTTTTTTCTCCTTCCCTTTCCAATCCCAACCTCCTCCTAACTTCTCCAATAATAATTCACACTTCACATAATTTCAACTTAATTATATCCTCTAATACATATATTTTCTTTCCCAAATTTTTTTTTCACCTTATACAACCCCATTAATACCTTCTCTTAACCTCAAATCAATACATAAACTTTCTATTTCCACACTCTATATCATACCACCCTACCATCACCTCCATAATTCCCTCCTCATTATCCCCACCTCAATCTTCAACCTCCTCTTCCCACATTATTCTTACCTAACCAAATCCTATCCCCCCCACCCTCAATACCCACTCTTTACATTTTCCCCTCCCACACACTCCCACCACTACTCATTAACCACTCCTAAACACCCCTTCACTATTACACTCTTCCCCTTCTAAACCAATACCCTCCTCCAATCAATCTTAAATTTCCCCCCTACCCCCCCCCACCCCCACAACCCACCAAACCTTTATCTCATTCTAATCAATCCATCATCTCAACTTCTCCACCATCTACACACTATTTCCCCAAAAATTAACCTCCCTCCATTCCTATATTTCATCACCCCCCCCCCCCCTAATCTACCTTTTCCCCCACCTCCATCAACACTCCCCCCCCCACCTCCTTCTAATTAATCCCTCACTCCCCTCCCTCCCCCCTTATTACCATTCCTAATTCCACCTCACCTTCTATATACCCCACCCCATCCCTCCTCCCCACTCCCAACCCCATACATTCCTACCCTCCAAACCCCTCACCACCTCCCCTCCCTTTATTCCCACACCCTTCCTCAACCACAACTCTTTTTCTTCCCCTTACCCCTCCCCCCCTTCCCCATACTATATTTACTCCACTTTCATATTCTCCATCCTTTCACCCTTCATATCTCCCTTCATTCTTCCTCCCCCATTATTCCCCTCACCAATATTACTACTCCCCACTACTCTCTCTCAACCCAATCCTTCTCATATTCTCCTTTTAACCCCATATCACCTAATCCCATTTAACTACTACCACCTCCCCCCTTCACCTCCCAAACCCCTCACTCTTCCCCCCTTCCACATCCCTCTACTCTTCTTTATCCATTCTTCTTCTTCATATAATCAATCACTACTATACAACACTCACACTAACTCACAATCCCCCCCCCCCCCCCATCATCTCAATAACACCTCAATCCCTAATTTCTAACTCATTCTCATTTCCACTGTACCAACAACCCCCCTACCCTTCCATTCATCCCCCCCCCTTTTCCCTAACCAACACTTTATTCCAATTATCCTTCCCCCCCTTCACCCTTTCCCCCCCACTCTACCTCCTTTTATTACTTTTTACTTCCACCTCTAAAACAAAATAAACTGCTCCTATCCCAATCACTCCCCATCCTCTCTCACCTTCTATAATTACCCCCCCCCCCCCCCTTAATCCCCCCTAACTCTTCCTCCTTACATTCACTTTACCCTCTAACCCCACCATCCTTACCTATCCCAATCATATCATCTACCATCCCATTTTCTAACTCATATTTGCTTACATCATCATATTCATACCTCCGATTCTTCGGTTAGTCTTATTCGTCACTCAGCTTACCTCTCCCCACCCCCCCTAAATACTGTGTGTCCTGCTCTAACCCCAACTATCCCCCCCAGCCTTTCATCCCACTTAAATGAAGTCAACATGGTTCGATAGACTACATTTGGTAACTGGAAGATCTGCCAAATTAGATCCTATAACACATACAGTGAACACAGGAATATGCTAGATTGATTGGGCAGACGGGCACTGCATCGGTGAATGTGTCCCTGTGTTGGCGCTGGCCCTGGTGTCACGAGGATCTGATTGAGTGCAGGTATGGGAGACGCGTTACCCCTCAGTCTCATCTCGCACGATTGTGTCGCACCACAACGTCGTGCCTCCCCACCCTCACCTGATGTCTTATACCCACATCACCCTTCTTCCTCTCGTACTTACCAACTCAAACCCTACCTACGATCTTCCCTGATTCATACCAACTCCCGTACAAACCTCAACCAATTTTAATTGACCTTTATCTACTCCCCAACGTCGATACGCGGTTATGTATCCCATACAGAATCTGGGACCCTATCAACTCCCCTGCTTTTGTCCTATCTCTACGTCACCTTTCTCCTCCCCCCCGCCGTCCGACGATCTACACTTAAAAAGCAGGCCGCGACCGGAGGAGGGATACCAACGACGGGGAACCCCACGGCATGTATCACCGCCCCGCACCGCGTGGAGGCTTTGCCACCAATAATATGCTTTTCTGTTGGATATCCACCCGGCCAGCGAGGACGAGATTCCTATCACGTCGTCTGCGTTTATAGCCCTCTCGTCACTATTCGCACGAAGAGCTCGGAACCGGCGTGTCTCCGGCCCTTCCGTGGAACGCGCTAGGCTGCGTGGGCGCAGGGGTGCGCCGGTTTCTCTCTACCCGCGGCACATCTTCGTTGGTCGTATCCCCAAGACCCGACCACCCCCACTCCACGACTCCACTCACACCCACACTTCGGGAGGCGCCAGCGATCACTCATGAACTGGCACGGACCGGGATATCCACCGACTGTCACTAATTAAAACAAGCATTGCGATGGTCTCAGATAGATGATGTTGGACCGCACAATGTGATTATCGCCATATCTTCTGAATGTCAAGAGAGAGTTCTCCAAACCAAGCAGCGGAGCTAATAACGGAGGTGTGAGTAACTCATGACTCCCTATTAAGGTAGCACAAATGCTCGTCATCTTAATTAGTGACGTCGTCCATGAAATGGATTAACACGACGATCCCACTAGTCCATATCTCACTTATCTAGTCGAACCCACCAGGCAAGGGGACACGGCCTGCGCCTACAGCGGCGAATAAGACAGACCACTCCGTTGAGCCTTGAACA
>JAXIVD010003798.1:15000-17500 GCA_036785275.1 Cancer borealis
ATCCATTCTTCATGCATAGTTTGTCTTTGTTGCCAAGAAAATTTTTTTCGACAATAACATTCAGCTCGAAAATGTTTACCCCACCACAGCCACTCTCGTCTAGACCTGAAGTACGACCTCAATACTCTAATCTGCATACCTGCTGTAACCCTTTCTCTCATTATATTGACCTGACCTATAACCTCAGTGTTAATCTCATCTTCCACTATGCAGTTATTTACTTCAACATGTTGCCTAGATATGATATATATGATGAACATTTCGCCACTATTTTCTCTATAGGCTCGTCAGTCTGTAGCGTCTTGCAGAAAGAATCGAGTATATAATATTTACGAATATAGTTTTTATCTATGTATTTATTTTTCTACAAAATAACTGGGAAGGCAAAGCACAGGGAAGTGAGCCTGCCGAGGAAAGCAAACTCAGCAGATTGCCTACAGAAGAGCATCCCCACCAGAACCCGTTAAACTAGCTAACCATGTAGCAGACCATCACCCCCCCCGCCATGCTAACTAGCAGGGTATTACTTAACTTTATGCCATTAAACAGTAGATGGTTATGGCTACCCTCAGCTTGTTGCTCTTACTATTTACAACATTTTCACTGATCACATTACCTGTCGGAAATGAATAATAACGCTGCAATACGTCCGGGAATGTGCTGCGTTTGGGGAGTTATTTTATAGGTCCATAAACATAAACATAAACAAACACGACTATCAATTGCTTATAACATGGGCTTGTGGGTAACTACTGAGAGGATTCTTATAGTATCTATATTTCCTCTGTCCAATGACGTGCCACCACTTCTTAAGAGCACCAGCTGCGCCAATGACAGCTTGCTATAAGTATTAGTAGGAGTGGCATATGTTGAGAAGACATTTTTTGTGGTCAGTTCTGTCATGGCTACCATTGCAGTCAATTGTGAAGGTTGCGAATTCGATTATTGGGAAATTATCGCTAAATTTCATTCGAAAAACGATTTGTGTTACGAGTTTCTGAGGGAACACGGGATCCTACCAGCAGCTGTTCAGTGTCCCCATTGTGTGGTTCCTTGGAGAAATAGTAGAGGATGACCACAGCCAGGAACTTCATGCTCTCGTTAAGGTATTGTGAGTTATGAAATTATACTTGGTAAATTTGCAATTCAACCAATAATTAGGTTAGGTTAGGTTACAACAGTATCAGCTGGGGGGTCCAGAGGGGGCGCAACCCCACCAGGTTAGAATAGGTTAGGGTAAATTAGGTTAGGTTAGGTTACAACAGTGTCAGCGGGGGGGTCGGTTATGATAGGTTAGGATAAATTAGATTAGATCTGGGGAATTTTTCCTAAATCTAGGGAAATTCCCCTAGATTTTTCAAAGGCCATATATCACTCACATATGCCTCCCCCCAAAAAACCCCCGATTCCCCAAGATCCCCCAAGCTTGTTGGGGGGGTTGGTGGGGTGTGGGTAGAGATAGGGAATATTGGCATAAAATATAAATTTACCACTAGCAGTAAGAACAAAGGAACAATGCGTGCCCAACACGTACACAAAAAAACAGTACTAACCATAAAACACACCGAAAAGGTTTACTCACGAAAAATCCCGTTCCGTCAGCAGTAGAAAGAGCGGCAGTAGAGGCGATACCTTGGACTCAGGTTTAAAGGTCGCCAATGAATGACAGCGAAGGGACAGTGAAAATACACACTGTAAGTGTAAACACTATTACACCCAACATATATATGATGTGTAGCCCAGGGCCTCTCTTCACCCACGTGTGACCTGAGTCAGCCTCGGCTATGGCTGCGTCAGCAGGAAGAAGACCTTGGCAGCTGACTCAAACCCCTCACCCCTACCGCACAGGGACAGTAACCTCGGACAACAGTGAAGAGTTTTTATCGTGCCTGAGCGGGGCTCAAACGCAGCATCACAAAATTGCAGCCAAGCGCGCTAACACTGTACTAGTCAGAGGCTAGAGGCTAGTACAGCTTGACGCTAAGGAAGCACCACACAATAAAACGTCCGTACTATAGGGGCGCGGATGGAAGAATGATGCATATTGGAACTCTGCTTCATTCCCACAAAGTGCTTCGGGATTCATCTTCCTTATTTCATTGCTTCACATCCGGTTAGTTGAAGCCTAGTTAACTCTGGATGTTTTATTGGTGGTAATTTGCCCATATACACCTCTTATCTACATGTATGGGGATATTTTGTTACCACTATAGCACTGTGTACGAGCTCAGCAAGACACACGAAAATTCTCAGAAAAATAATAGTAATAATAAAACAACATGAGTAATGAAATGAATGACAATAACATTAACAATAATAATGATGATATAATAACTATTGGAATAATAATAATAATAATTATAATAAAACAATAAAAGAAAATAACAATGATAATAACGAAAAAAATAGCAACAATACTAATGATAATATATATATATATATATATATATATATATATATATATATATATATACACATACATACATACATATAATGGTAC
>JAXIVD010003798.1:35000-37500 GCA_036785275.1 Cancer borealis
TAGTAGTAGTAGTAGTGGTAGTAGTAGTAGTAGTAGATGCAGTAGTAGTAGCTGTAGTAGTAGTAGTAGTAGTAGTAGTAGTAGTAATAGTAGTAGTAGTAATAGTAATAGTAGTAGTAGTAATAGTAGTAGTAGTAATAATAGTAGTAATAATAGTAGTAATAGTAGTAGTAGTAATAGTAGCAGCAGCAGTAGCAGCAGCAGCAGCAGCAGCAGCAGCAGCAGCAGTAGTAGTAGTAGTAGTAGTAGCAGTAGCAGTAGTAGTAGTAGTAGTAGTAGTAGTAGTAGTAATAGTAGTAGTAGTAATAGTAGTAGTAGTAATAGTAGTAGTAGTAATAGTAGTAGTAGTAATAGTAGTAGTAATAGTAGTAGTAATAGTAGTAGTAGTAGTAGTAGTAGTAGTAGTAGTAGTAGTAGTAGTAGTAGTAGTAGTAGTAGTAGATGCAGTAGTAGTAGCTGTAGTAGCATCAGTAGTTGTAGTAGTAGTAGCAGTATAAGTAGAAAAAAGAAGTTGTAATAGTAGTAGTAGTAGTAGTAGCAGTAGTAGTAGTAGTAGTAGTAGTAGTAGTAGTAGTAGTAGTAGTAGTAGCAGTATAAGTAGAAAAAAGAAGTTGTAATAGTAGTAGTAGTAGTAGTAGTAGTAGTAGTAGTAGTAGTAGTAGTAGTAGTAGTAGTAGTAGTAGTAGTAGTAGTAGTATAAGTAGAAATAAGAAGTTGTAATAATAATAGTAATAGTAGTAGTAGTAGTAATATAGTACTAATAACAATGATAATGTTGATGAAATATATTAATGATAATAACAATAATAATGATAGTAATCAATGGATCACTAACAACAGTATCCTTCTCCTTTACCTGTTATACTTCATGCTAAATAAATTTGTTAGCATCACGTTAGAGTCCTGTACTAATGATAAAACATTATAAAAGAAACATTCAAGTATGCGCAGTAACTGATGATATTTGTAATATTAGTAGAAGAATAAAGGTTATGATAATAACCTCAATGGACCTCAAGTTCTGACTCACCAGCGCGCACACCTAAGTCTTTCTTTGAATTCGATGTTCCTATATCTATTCCGTTAAGGGTATATCGATTTGGTGTGTTGTGTCTACCTACGTGAATCGTACTGCACTTGTTGATATTAAAGTCCATTTGCAATTTAACAACACACACATGCCTTTTGTTTAATCTTCCCTGAAATACGATAGCTTCCTGCTCCGAACTAATTTGTCTCCATATATTACTGTCATCTGCAAATTTACTAATAAATGTATCAATGTTTCTTTTTGTCCCAGAATCAAGATAATTTAAATAGAAAATAACAAGTAATGTGCCTAATTTAGACCTAATGGGACTCCACTTTATTTTTCACCTTACTCAATTGGATTTCTTACCATTTATTTGAACCCTTTGCTCGCTACCGTAAGCCACGCTTCAATAAAATTATTGACCCTGCCATCTATTCCGTGGGCTTCAGTTTTCATCTACAATCTCTGGTGGGGCATCCTCTTAATAAGCACTCTGCTGAAATCTATATATATATTACATTATAATTGATGTCCTTATCAGATGCCTCATTAGCTGCTCTATAGAAAGGTAAAATATTAATGAGACACGATTTACCCTTAGCGAACCCATGCTAGAATTGGTAATTTATTCATGTAAATCTAAATGCTCTTCTATTTTCTTTAATATAATTGATGCAAGCATTTTGCTATAACTGATGTCATATCAATTGCCGGTATTTTATTTTATTACCCTTCTTGAAAATCGGAACTAATTTCGCCTGTCTCAAAAAGCTGGGTACTTACTGATTTATTCGATACATCCATTGAGGCTCCACTAGCTATGTCCTAACACTCTTCACTACGCGAAGATATTCATTATCTACCCCTGGAATTTTTTTTTCATCTTAAGCTTATCAATCTCTTCGAGTATCTGTTTATTTATTAAACTGAAGTTTATTAGTCTTTTTCCTCCCTTCTTCTTGAACACTTGGTCCGCATCTGGTAATGTTGTCAAGTTCTCCTGCATAAAAAAAAGTATAGAAAATACTCGTTTAAAGCTACAGTAATATGCTCATTATTTTAAGTTATCTCATCCCTTTTCAGTGGCCTATTCCATAGTTGTTTTTTGTCGTGTATATCTGGAGAAATCCCTTAGGGTCACTTTTAGCATTTTCTAGTTAACTAAATTTCGTAATCTCTTTTCGCTTTTCCTAATTATTATTGCTAAATAGTACAGCAGCATAGCAAACCAATTGTTAATTTTTTTCATAGAGCACCAAAATTGCTACACATGTTGACTTATGTATTCTGAACAATTCTGGATATGAAGCACCTTTGGAAAATTCTACTTCAACAAAATGGGATATCTGTCATTGCTATTCTTTGTGTAGGTTTCTTAGAGATGATGAATACTCTATGTGATGTTGTCATTAAAATGAAAACAAACACAATGTTATTTATGTTGAATTATTATAATTTTCAAGCAAT
>JAXIVD010003799.1:5000-7500 GCA_036785275.1 Cancer borealis
ACTCCAGGCAGCCCTCAGCCCAACCCACTCACACCCACACCACCACAGCCCAAACGAGACATAATCCAGTATTTCAATTCCATACAGACCCAGCCCAATTTTCAAGCTCAGATCAGCCCCCTTAAACAAGCCTTATAAGTCCATTTCAGCTTCACTATTTCACAGGCTAGACTTTGTAAGCCTAACGCAGCATATTCGAGGCTATATTAAAGTTTCAAAGCCCAATTTAACCCCTCAAAACCCAAACTGTTTTTTCTGATACCCAGCCTCTTTTAGATCGCCTTTTGTAGCCCAACCGAGCCCAACGTCAGCTCTAAGAAGTTCTACAGTCCAGCCCAAGGAAGTTTTATCTTTATAGGACAGCCCAGTATAGCCCAAATGAGGCTTTCACAACCCAGCCCAAGTCAAGCATTGATGTAGTATTTTCACAGCTTATTCACGTCTCACACACACAGCAAGACTTACACAGCTTAGTTAAATCCAGGTCTTTGCAGCACCAAGTAGTAGTAGTAGTAGTGTAGTAGTAGTAGTAGTAGTAGTAGTAGTCCGCCAGCCCACAGCAGTCCGGTCCTTAACAAAAAGCCTACTCTCTCTCTCTCTCTCTCTCTCTCTCTCTCTCTTCACCTCCTTTTTGGTATTGTTCTCAATCTTCTTTTTTTTGTTTATAGTTTTAGATCAAATTTTTTTCATCGATTTTCAGTTCACCATTTTTTTTTTTTTTTGGTCATTCTCATTTTTTTTTTCATCTAGTTTCAGATCAATTATTTTTTTTTTAGTCTACAATCTTTTTTTTTTTTTTTTTTTTTTTTTTTTCCCCATCTATAGTTTTAGATCATCCAATTTTTTATTTTTTTATTTTAAGTCATATTTTCTCTCTTTTAATCTCTTTTTTTTCTTCCTCTAGTTCCACCTCAAGTTTTTTTCCCTCTCTAAGGTCATACTCTCTCCTGTTTATTTTCTTCATAGATAAATAAATAAAAATTAACTATAGATAAAGATAACAAAAAACAAAAGAAAAAAAAAAAAAAAAAAAACATAAAACGAAGGACAAGCGCAACGTTATGCCGAGATGGGAAGGAGGAGAAGGAAGGAAGGTTGATAAAGAGAGATAGCAGGAGGAAGATTGATAAAGAGAGGTAGAAGAAGGAAGGTTGATAAAGAGATAAACAGGTGAAGAGAACAAAAAATACTGATAAGAGAAGATAATAGCAGAAAAAAGGTAGATAGAAACAAACAGATGAACAGAGAGACGGACAGATACACAGATACAGGTGAACAGATAGACAGAAAGACAGGAGGTAAGTGGAAGGGATGAAGTAGATAGATAAAGATCATGATAAAGATGGAGATGGAAGAAGAGAGAATTGGATGAAATAAAAAGAATAAAGAAAAGGTAGAATGGTGACACTTTATGAAGATATGAAAAAAAAAAAAAAAAAAAAAAAAAAAAAAAGACGAAATTTATGTTGAAATGAAAGAATATAATTGGAAAAGAAAGGAAGATTTAGACAAGGACGGAGAAAAAAAAAAAAAAAAAAAAAAAAAAAAAAAAAAAAAAGATGTTATGAGTCACCAAATCCATAATGTTCTGCCCCCCCAAAGAAAAAAAACCCAAAAATATATAAGGGGATAAAAAAAAAAATAAAATAAAATAAAAATAAAAAAAATCAAAAAATCAAATCAAACCAAAACGAAAAACAAAAACAAAAATACAAGCAAGAAAGAAAGAAAAAAATCCACATATACAACTTTTCAACTTTTATTTATTATTTTTTTTGGCAATCTTTTTTTCATATCATTGGAATATTTTTGTATTAAATTTGTTGTAATTATGACAAACTATATAATAGATACAGGTACGTACAAACATACAGGGACAACGCCATCTACACACACAGCAACACACTCCTCTCTTCACCTCTCTCTAGGATCCTGCAGCTGCATCTACAACACGTAGTAATGTATTAACTAGTGTACACTCGGCTTGGCACACACATGGGAGACACACGCACACACACAGACGTACACACATACATACATACACACATATACACCCTCCTCCTCCTCCTCCTTCTTCTTACATCGGCGTGTTTTAATATCTTTCTTTCTGTCTCTCCTCTTTCGCAATCTCTTCCTCCTCCTCCTCCTCCTTTCAGCGCTTTTTAACGTCTCTTTCTTTCTGTGTTTCTTCTTTAGCACTCTTCTCTTCCTCTTCCTCCTCCTCCTCCTTCCAGCGCTCTTTCTTTCTGTTTCTTTCTCTACAACGCTCTCTCACTCTTCCTCCTCCTTTTGAACACTCTTTCACTCTTCCTCCTCCTCCTCCTCCTCAGCGCTCTCTTTTCCTGTCTCCTCTTCTTCATTTTTCAGTCTTCTTCTTCCTCCTCCTCCTCCTCCTCTTAACACCTGCACGTGAGGGTCAACTAATATATTTTAAATTAATATGATAAAAAAGCACCAAATGTCCTAACTCACTTTCACTCTTTCTTTCTCTCTCTCTCAC
>JAXIVD010003799.1:12500-22500 GCA_036785275.1 Cancer borealis
CCGCCTGTCCGCCTGCGGCTCTTCCTCCTGCTGTGGCTGCGGGGTGGTGTTGGGCCGGTGCTTCATGCTCATGTGCACACGGTACGAGTTTTGAGAGGCGTACACCTTGTTGCACAGTGTACAGGCGAAGGTGCGGCGCGCCTCTGTGTGCACGTCTCGCATGTGCACTTGTAGGGCGTACTTGGACGAGAGAGTTTTGCCGCACACCTGACACATCCTCCGTCCGTACCAGACACCTGGAAGAGAGCGGCCGTGACACACCTGCACCCGCCCGCCCGTCACACACACACACACACACACACACACACACACACACACACACACACACCTGTACACCTACAAGAACACCGTCTGTCTCGCTCTAATGTGGGGTTATGATGCCTCTTAATAACAGTTAGTAGTGATAATAGTAGTGTAGTAGTATAGTAGTAGTAGTAGTAAGAGTAGTAGTAGTAGAAGTTACAGTGGCGATAATAGTAATAGTAATAGTAGCAGTAGTAGCATGTATAGTTATTCTTAACATTAACGCTATGATCCTTAGTATTAGTTATTATTATTACCATTATAACTAGCATTATTTAACATTATCATCATCATTATCATTATTATTATTACAGCGAATACTGCAGCATGACAATCGACTAGCCTAGTATAGTGTTCTGTGGAAGCGCTACAGCGTGGTACACCCCCACCCCCCCCCTCCCCCCACCCCATGACCCCCCCCCGCCCACACACACCATTAGGCTTGAGAATCGAAGCCCAAACATCACCACAGGCTGAACCGAAAGCCCTCAACACCACAACACCACAATGCCCTCTGTACAACATCACAGGTTATGGTGAGTCCAAAACAGAATATAGTGTCAAGATCGCAACTAAAGCCCTGTTTGACACCACACATCACCATCATCACTATCACCCAGTCATCATCACTATCACCACCAATAAGGCGTATGTCTATACAACCATCTCATCACAGTATCACCATCACCACCACCATCATCACAAAAGTATGGCTCCTCTTTCACCATCATCACCATCATAGTCATCACACTAGTATGGCTCCTCTTTCACCATCATCATCACCATCACAATCACAGTCATCACAATACCACAGCCTTCATCACAAAAGTATGACTCCTTCACCATCACCACCTCACCATAACAATAGGCAGTATGAGAATCACCATCACCATCCCCACTAGGCACTCGGGTCACTATCACGTCTCTCCCTTCCCCTCACCATCACTCACTATCACAAGGTTTAAAGCTACCGTCCCCTCCCCCCCTCCCCCTTACACTATAACACGTGCGCGGATGGTGACGAGACAGGACACCATCACCATCACCATCAATTTCGTGTTAGCCAATAGGATTTAAGATAGTGCATTTCCGTGATGGTGATTGGCTGAGAAGGAAGGAATGATTATGAGAAAGGATTCTCTCTCTCTTTCTCTTTCTTTTCCTCTTCACTATATTTTTACAACAATTAAACAAACAAAAAAACAAGCAAACGTTCTCACCATCTCAACCATCACCATCACCGTCATCACAGCTCACCATCACATCATCACCATACACTATACATTACAGTGACACCCCCACCCTTTCCCCATCCCAGCTGGCAGTATTCACCATCACAGTTTACACCATCACCTCATCACAGTCTAGATTCACCATCATCATCATCATCATCACCATTACTCCCCCCCATCCCCCGTCACCATTACTACAAAATGGTGACGTAACATATAAAGGGTCACTATATAAAGGTGGTTTTTTTTGTTGCTATATAAGAGTATGAGTTAATTATTTTGTGTATATATATAATTAAGTCCTTTAATATATACGTAAAAACATTGATTAATTATTATATTTAGTTTTTTATATTTATTTATCTTTATGTCTTTCTTGCCTCTTATCATTCATTCTCTTGTCTATTTATTCTTTCCTCTTTTTCCTTCTTCTTCTTCCTCTTCCTCTCTCACAACCTGATGACTACTGTCTTATACAGCAGCGTCAAGGTTCCTCAAAATAACAATAACAATAACAATAATTTCCTTTCTAACCTCCTAATTCAATTCACTTTCACTCTAAAATAAAATAAATAAATAAATAATCATGTTCGTTATTTCTCCGTTCATGTTATTATTATTATTATTATTTCAACGTAACTTCCTTCCTTCCTTTCCCCCTTTCACTAACTTTCAACACCACTAACCTAACCTAACCTTCTCTAACTAACCTTACACACATTTTCTCTCTCTTCATCACAACACAAAAGAATTCTACACTAAACTTTTTCTTGGAGGCAGATACACTATTTCCTTCTCTTCCTCCTCGTCAGTATAAAAACAGTCAGTCCGCTAACGAGTCCATACAACGCCTATTAATTCTTCACATCACTCTTACACCTTAACACACACAAGCCCGCCAGCCCACACAGCGATTTCTAGGTTAATTTAATACCTATATATCCTCTTCACAGCCCTAACAGACATATCCCACAGCCTTAAACCACATGTAGTATTGTTGTCACTCTTAACAGACATTCCACAGCCTACTCTTACCTCTACACAGACACACCCACAGCCCATAGCCCGTAAGACATAAACAAGCCCACAGTCTATGTTTCTAGAGCTCAGTTCAGGATATACACCCTAACAGCCCTAAAGTCACCCTGTCACCTTAAAACCACCCTACGACAAGCCGACACATACTTAGCGGCCCTTGTAGATAGCTGGTGCACCCTAGAATACATACTTTTACACCCTAATATCTACACCCTCGTCTTACCTGCACATACTTCTTCTCTTACACCTGTTATGCAGTTTTCTATTAGCACACCTGTCACATCCCACCCTTACCTGTACACACACACACACACACACCTGTACATTTCATAAACACACACACACACACACACCTGTTTACCTTATAAGCTTCACAGCCTATCTTGACTCCATCGCCCCTCCTCCCCCCCCCCTCTCTTTTTTTTTCATAACAAACAGCAAGACAAATAAGCAACTATGAAAGCTATACATCTGTACATCAAGTTCCCTTTCTCTCTCTTTTTTTTTGTATATATATTTTTTTAATCATATTTTTCGATCTTTTTTTCATATTTTTTTTCCCCTCTTGTTTTCCGTTGCGTTGCGTGTGAGGGTAAGTTGGGTTAGTTAAGTGTTTCAAAGGGGAAGGAAGGGGAGGAAGGGGAGGAAAGGGGGGTTGTGTTTTAGATCCCCTCCCCTCCCCCTTTCCTCTACCCTCTTCCCCAATACAAACTGTCTATAATGCTATTTACACACGTACATACATACATACATACATTCTTTCACACTTTCACTCACACACACACACACACACACACACTCTCTCTCTCTCCAGGTATTTCGCATCCAGGTAAGATAATTAGTAAATAGTTACAGGTATAATCTTCCTCCAAATACGTTCATTATAATATTTTACTATGATTTTTTTTCTTTTACGTATCATTCATTTTTCATCTATACGTATATTTGCGTTTTTGTGTGTATGTCGTTTTGGTACTCATTATCGAGTATATGTGCTCTCTCTCTCTCTCTCTCTCTCTCTCTCTCTCTCTCTCTCTCTCTCTCTCTCTCTCTCTCTCTCTCTCTCTCACACAGTCACGGAACTAGAGTTACAATTTGTGTTTATATACGTAATAGTCTCCCCGTCACATCAACAGTAATCTTCCATCAAACAACTAAACACACACACACACACACGCACACAAAGACCTTTGAGGTATCTACACAAGGAGGCGGGGGTCGTAGCAACACCTTGGCTTTGCAAACATACACATACACACACACACACACACACACACACACATTAGTTCAAACTCTGCTCGCTGTAACAGTATATATATAGTTCGAAAATCCCCCATTTTCCTCAGTTTTTCATATATATACAACGACTCGTAGTAGTCGTAGTTGTAGTAGTAGTAGGATGCGTTGAAGGATATCGAGCCTCGCATCCTGTAGTAGCAGCTTAGAGGATACGTAAAGGGAGTCCTCTGTGGTAAGTGTAATGGTGCTTCTGTAGAGCGTTCTTGGTTTTGCACAGACTGCCGCAGATGGAGCAGCGGTAAGGCTGTGTTAGCATGTGACGGTCCTCAATGTGACGCAACAGTGACTGGCGGGAGGACAGCATTTTCAGGCAATGAGGACACTGTTGTTGCTGCTGCTGCTGCTGCTGTGTTGGTGGTGGTGGTGGTGGTGGGTGATGGTGGTGGTGATGGTGTTGTTGTTGTTGTTGTTGTTGTTGTTGATGGTGGTGTTGTTGAATGGTAAACGACAACAGTGAAGGACTGGGGGGTGTGGTGGTGGTGGTGGTGGTAGCGGAACGCCCTGAAACAAATAAGAAGGCCTAATCAGTCTTCCTTCCTCACTCTCGAACTGCGGTTTTTTTTTACTTTTTTTTTTTTTGCCTATCTAGTGAATTTTTTTTTTTTATAATTTATCTAAAGTGTGTGTGTGTGTGTGTGTGTGTTTGAGAAAAATGTGTGTTTGTTTGTGTAAGTGTGTCTGTGTACGTATGTGAGGGAGGACTGTGTCTGTGTGTGTATGTGAGGGAGGAGTATGTGTGTGTGTGTGTGTGTGAGGGAGGAGTGTGTGTGTGTACTACCACGTTCCACCACCACCACCACCGCCACCAACACAGGGTTGAGGTGTCATCCAGGTGTGCTCACTCACCCAGGTAACACACAGGTAACACAGGTGAGGGTGTAAGTACCTGTGATGGATTGATGTGATCTTCTCAGGGCTTTGTCACGCCAGTAAGTATTCAATGACAACTCTTAGCATTATCATCAATATTATTATTATTATTTTCGGTTCATTAATAAGTGAACTCAAAATAATCTTAAAAGGTTGTCTATATGGTTTATATATATATATATATATATATATATATATATATATATATATATATATATATATATATATATATATATATATATATATAATTTTTCCTGATAAATAAGGAATTGTTACTTCATTTAAGGTTTTCCCCAATTCCCATATTTTTCTTTTATACTTATTAAGTGACTTTTCCTTCCATTCTTCTGTGTTTTAAATACTTTTCCTGGTAGGTTACTCTCTCTCTCTCTCTCTCTCTCTCTCTCTCTCTCTCTCTCTCTCTCTCTCTCTCTCTCTCTCACACACACACACACACACACAGGATGTCCACCATAACAAAAACGAGTGCAATTATACTGAGTATTTTATTGTATATTTCTACTGTACAAATACCCTGTACAAGTGGGTTGTGATTATGTTGATATATCAACATACATACACTGTGGAGGTATATAACATGAGGTTCGCGTTCCTGGCTGTCTTTGGCACTAGGCACTAATGTATAGCAATGACTAAAATAGCGTTTCTAATATAGTCCTCTGGTTTGATCCCTCAGTCTTGTACGGCAGTGATGGCGACTTAAGACACGCACGCACGCACGCACGCACGCACGCATGCACGCAAGCTCGCACGCACACGAACACACGCACACTTAGTTGAGGTTAGCTTGGTTGCTGTGATGCATTCAAAATGTGCTGAGGAATTGTCATTTTTACTTTCATCTTTGTTATCTTGTTTTAAAACGAGAGGTAGATGCTTTGGCCGGGCGGGTTTGAGTGACCCTGCCCGGTGAGGTTGTGTTTGTGGGGGGTGGGGGGTTAGAGGGTACCTGGGGGTAATACTGTGGGGTTGGGTTGAGGGTTAAGGGTTCTGCCTGAGACGAGAGGCTGGCGGGACGTGTAGCCGCCAGCCAACAACAGTAAAAAATGCCATTTGTAGGATTTTTTTGTATGGACGTTGTGTACCTTGTCAACGGGGGGAGGGGGGGAGGGGCGGGGGCAGGGGGAAGGGAGGGAGTGGGGGAGGCGAGTCCATCCTTCCTCCGCGGGTGAAGGACGCGTCTCTCCCTTCCCTTCCGCACACACCAGAGGATCGCTGGGTCGCCCGTGGCCGAGGCCCGCCCACACCACCTTCGCTGCCGCCGCCGTCTCCGCCGCCGCCGCCGCCGCCGCCCCCGCCACCACCGGCCATGGTCCGCTCCGCTCTGTGGTAGCGGTGCACGTGCATTTTCATGGCCTTCTGTGTGGGCGCGGTGCGAGGACACACGGTGCACCGGAACACCGTGTCAGGCGTGGTGAAGTGAGAGTCACGCTGATGCACCTTGACGGAGTAGCGCCGCGTGAACGTCTTCCCGCAGAGGGGGCACGCGAACCGGTGGTGGTGGTGGTGGTGGAGGAGGTGGTGGTGGAGGGGCGGCGGAGCCTCCGGGGAGGTGGAGATGGTGGTGGAGGAGGAGCCTGCAAGGAGACACCACTGGGGTTACTTCCACACGGTCAGGCGTGCAGGCGTGGCTCACCCGCGGCGTGAGTAGTGGTAGTAGTAGTGGTAGTGGGAGTAGTGGTAGAGGGGGGGGTGGCGGGGGCTGAGGTAGTGGAGGCCTTGCCGCCGGCGGGGTTGGGCCTCCGGTGGTAGTTACTCTTGTGGACGCGGAGGGTACTCAAGTTTTTGAACGAGAGGCCGCAGACGTCGCAGCGGGCCGCGCCCAGACCCGCGTGCTGGTCCCGAAGGTGGACCTTCAGATTGTACACATTACTGAAAGTGCGACCACACACCAAGCATTCATACCGGACCTGCCTGCGCTCGGGGCCCGCGGGAGGGAAAAAACCCAAACCTGTAAGACAAAACAACACCCTTTACTATCCTCTCCTGCGGGAGGCTGGCGAGGGGCATGCAAGTAGTGGTGAGGCAGGCAGGTCAGGCAGGCAGCAGGCAGATGGTTGTGTGTCTACAGTACAGTAGTAGTTATAGTAGTAGTGGTAGTAGTAGTAGTGGAAGTAGTAGTAGTAGAGTAGTAGTAGTAGTGGTAGTTGACCCGTGACGTAGAGGCAGCATGCTGACTGACTTTCTATTTCTCACGTGGGTAACGTATCAGCAGGTGCGGGGCGCGGGGGAGGGGTCGGGGGGGGGGACGTTACCCCTGGGGCGGCCGTCCTGCCGAGGCCACCCTGCACGGCCATACAAGACGAGAGACGACGCACCGACGCGACAACTACACGACTGACTCACGCACACACTACTTGTACGCCGCCTAACATGCACTCGACGACTGACTCACGCACACACTACTTGTACGCCGCCTAACATGCACTCGTAGGCTGCTGCTGCTGCTGCTGCTAGGTGTGTGACTGACTGACTGACTGACTGGCTGACTGACTGACTGACTGAGTGAGGGCCTAACTGCCTTACAAGAGAGGGGGACCGCACTACCTACCACAAGGCATGACACGAGGCCGGCTATAGCATACGGATTCACCATCAACATCGTCACGAACACCGCCACCCGTATACCCATCTCGCTCTCTCTCTCTCTCTCTCTCTCTCGATCGCTCGCTCGCTTTCTCTCTCTTTCACAACGACTTCACGCACGTGTTTCTATCAATAATACGCCCCCGTTCCCCCTCTTCACCTGGGGGAGGGGGGGATCACCATCACCTGGGGAGGGGCGAGGAGGTGCAGTGACGTGATCACCATCCCGCGTCACCGTCACCATCTCACCGTAACACCCACAACACCACGACACAACACTGTTTAAATATTATATAAAACTTTTTTCAGTCAATCACACATTCGCCGTGATGGCAAACTTTTCATAATACACAGATGAGGGGGGTATGAGGAGGGGGGGAGATAGATCATACAAAAATAAAAAATAACTTTGTTTTCTCAGCAGTTCACGTTTACTACACGAAGACGACGAATAACTCGGCTTAGTTTCCTGTTTTCTTGTTTTTGTTTTTTTAAATATATGTATTTATATATATATATTTTTTACATCTTGCTTACTTGTTTGGTTCTTTTCTTGCTTGTTTTACTTGTTTGCTTCGAGTCATCCACGCCTTCACCACCATCCTTGGCACCACACATCAATATATCCACCATAGTATTATCATTATTAAAGCGCAACTTAACTGTGTCTCGTGTGTGTGTGTGTGTGTGTGTGTGTGTGTGTGTGTGTGTGTGTGTGTGTGTGTGTGTGTGTATGTGTGTGTGTCAACATGTATACTCCACCCTAAAAAGCACCATACTGGTAGTAATAGTTATAGTAGCAGCAGTAGTAGTGGTGATGGTGGTGTGATAGGAGTTATATAAGAGTATTAGCAGTGGTAGTAGCAGTAGTAGTGGTAGCATTAGCTGAAGTAGTAGTAGTAGTAGTAGTAATAGGTAAGTGTTTTAGTAGTAGTAGTAGTATAGTAATAATAGTAGAAGTAGAAGTATAGTAATAGTAATAGTAGTAGTAGTATAGTAATAGTAGTAGTAGTAGTAGTATAGTAGTAGTAGTAGTATAGTAGTAGCGGTAGTATAGTAGTAGTGGTAGTATAGTAGTAGTGGTAGTATAGTAATAGTAGTAGTATAGTAATAGTAGTAGTAGTAATAGTAGTAGTAGTATAGTAGAAGTATAGTATAGTAATAGTAGTAGTAGTATAGTAGAAGTATAGTTATAGTAGTAGTAGTAGTAGGACATGCAATTAATCCGGCACACCCCCACAACTGCCTGGCCCAAGGGACACAACCGCACTAAGGGGGCACTGTTTGATCGTCTGTTTGTTGTTATGGTTGTGGTTGTGGTTGTTGTTGTGGTGGTACTTGTTGGTGTTGGTGGTGGTGGTGGTGTAGTGGGCAGCGCGGCCCGAACAACACCAACACCACAACCACCGCTTCCTGCAACAGCGGCTACGTCAGTTGACTCTGTTCCGGTGGTGTCGCTGAATGTGCATCCGGAGGCCGGATCGGGTCCGAGACACCTTATCGCACATGGCACACGGGAAGGGCCCATAGTTGAGGTGCGCATCTATAAAATGCACCCGCAGATTGCCAATGGACGTATACGTTTTGCCGCAGTACGGACAATGAAGGTAGCCCATATAGGAGCTGGCCCTGCCTGGAAAGAGACGGAAACTCAATGTAGAGGCTGTGATGATGGGGTGGAGAGCGGGGGCGGGGGCAGGTGGAGCAGGGGGAGCAGGGAGGGCGGGGGATGCCTGTGGTTGCGGTGCATGTGTACTCGCAGTCCATTTACACTCTTTGAGAGCTTGTTGCATAGACGGCAGACATAGGGCCCCTCCCTACCGTGCACGTCGCGCACGTGCACCCGGACGTTGGACACACACGAGAACACTTTGCCACACTGCGGACATTGCGGAACCACTGAGTGAAGGTGCTCACCGACACCTGGCGAGGGCGGTGGCGGGCCTGCAAAACGAGAAGACACTGCTCAAGGGACCTGTGTTTCTGACACATCAACGACAGTCTAAAGCTGCTGCTGCTGCTGCTGCTGCTGCTGAGGCTTGCTGAGGCTGCTGCTGCTGCTGCACTTCTAACCTTTTTTTTGTTTGTCTGTCTCTGCACTACAGCACACATAATATCACGACTAGAAGCAACAAGGATGACACAGTGCTCAGCTACATTCAGCTATCACAAGCTATATCACACTACTACTCCACACAGACCATCTACCCATCACTGGTTATCACAGCGCCTGTGATTCCTGTGAATGTGCACCCTCAATGCATTCTTATTTTTGGCCGGCTTGTTGCAAATGGGGCACCAAACAGGGCCACTTGCAGTGTGAATGTCCCTGATGTGGATGCGCAGACTACCTGCGCAGGAGAATAGTTTCCAACAGTGAGGACATGGCAGGCCGGAGGGCACGACACGGCCTGGAAAGACACCAAAAGGCCCTTCTTAGTCTTATCTTGCTAGGTGGAGGTGGTGCTGGTTTAGTTACGGTGGTGTCTCTGGATGTGCATTCTTAATCCTGATTGACTCTTTGAGGGTTTGTTGCAGTGGGGGCACCAATATGGGCCGCTATTGTCATGGATGTCGCGGATGTGCGTGCGGAGGCTGCTAATGCACGAGAAGCTTTTCTGACAGAAGGTACACACAACGAACCCAATGTT
>JAXIVD010003799.1:30000-42189 GCA_036785275.1 Cancer borealis
TAAATAAATAAATAAATAAAATTATCGAGGGAAGATAATTAGGTTCAAACACGGATTAATAGTTAAGTAAAAAATAACAATAAAAATAGTTATATACTACTAATTCTTACGTCATTAATATATCGGTAATTCTATTTTTTCTTCTTCTAAATTTTGGACATAAATGACGATTATAGTTTTTATGCAATTTTTTTTTTTTTTCGAACTTTATTTCCTTATTTACGAATGTGATCCAAACTTTTTTTATTCGCTTTTTTTTTTTCTTATTTACGAATGTGACCCAAACTTTTTTTATTCGCTTTTTTTTCTTCTTATTTACGAATGTGACCCAAACTTTTTTTATTCGCTTTTTCTTCTTATTTACGAATGTGACCCAAACTTTTTTTTATTCGCTTTTTCTTCTTATTTACGAATGTGACCCAAACATTTTTTATTCGCTTTTTTTTTTTCTTATTTACGAATGTGACCCAAACTTTTTTTATTCGCTTTTTTTTCTTATTTACGAATGTGACCCAAACTTTTTTTATTAGTTTTTTCTTCTTATTTACGAATGTGACCCAAACTTTTTTTTATTCGTTTTTTCTTCTTATTTACGAATGTGACCCAAACTTTTTTTTATTCGTTTTTTCTTCTTATTTACGAATTTTTCCGTATCTTTAATCCTCATTTACGAACCTGACGCTGTTCAATAAATCTTTTATCCTTTACGGTGACCAAACTTTTCCATATTTTAATCACTTTTACGATTGTTTTAATTTTTTTCTTCTTATGTCCTTACCCTGTGGCGCCGGTAGACTTAACAGAGGCCTTAGATAGTCAGCCCTTGCCCGTTAGTAGCGCGGGTTAGATTTTATAAGTGACGCCTCGTTTCTTATAGAGTCTCATGCTGCCCGCGGAAGCTCCTCGCGCATATAACTATACAGTCCCGTTGAGGATAGTGTTCAGGCAGCATGTGGGTGATCTTAGGCCACTCGGCGGTATTACTAAAGAAAAGTGGCCAGCTCGTGCCGGGGCTCGAACTCGGGACTCTAAGCTCGTCTGCTCGACCGCTACCCATCCAACTTTTCCATATTTTCATCTTTTACGAACGTGACCAATTTTTCATTTCTTTTACGAATGTGACCCAAATTTTTCCATCTCCTTTACGAATGTGACCCTAATTTTCATCTCTTTTACGAATGTGACCCAAAAATTTCCCATATTTTTCTCTTTTACAAATGTGACCCAACTTATTTTCCTTTTTATAAATGTGACAAACTTCACCTTTTCATCTCCTTAACAAATGTGACAGTAACTCCACATTCTCCTTTACAAATATGACGGTAGTGATGTTCACCTTTACATACTTTCTCATCACCTCCTTAATGCAGTGAAGTAATGGGTGGGGCTGTACGTGGATCGAACACACACACACACACACACACACACACACACAGGTAAGGTAAAGCAAGAAAAGGTCATTTGATTATGATTCAAATTAATTACTCACTTATTGGTTTATTGATACGTGTGGGTTTTAAGTTTGTATAAATGAAGGAAGAAAATATTTAAGTGTTTATAATTAAGGTCATTTGACTACGATTTTTCATAATTACTTATTTAATTATTGGCTTATTGACACGTGTGGGTTTTCAAGGTCATTTGACTACGATTTCTCTTAATTATTAGTTTATTTACAGGTGTGAGAGGCTATCATTTACGATCATTATTATTATTATCTGAGGTAAGCTTACCCTCCCTCACACCTGTCCTTAACCATCATCATCATTATTATTATTATTATTTCCAACTTTTATTTTCAAATGCTGAAGGTTTATGCTTTTGTTTCCTTCCTTTTTATCGAGTTTCTTTTTTTTTTTTTTTTTTTCTATAATGTTAAAGTTATCTATACCTCCGGGCGAAACAAACTATGATTATTATTATTACCTTCATTATTATTTGTAGTGGCAGTATCATTAGTTATATTACCATTATTATTAGTTATTATTATGTGAAGCGTAATTAAGATGACCATTATTATTATTATTACATCCAGCGTTATTAAGGTGGCTATTATCATTACTATTACTATTATTATTAATATTAGAACCATTACTAAGATGACCATTATTATTATTATTACATCCAGCATTACTGAGATGGCTCTTTATCATTACTATTACTATTATTACTATTAGAACGATTACTAAGATGACCATTATTATCATTATAGATAGCATTACTAAGACGGATAAGTCGTGTTAGCATTACAGCTTGAGTGAATGTTATGAATAAAGTGTTACGTGAATAAGGACTCCATGCAGACTGTAACTACGTATTACATAACAACTGACAGCTCTTACGAATGCACTTAAGAGATTCAATGATTATAAACACGACTCTAAATACGCCACTACGAACAGACTAGTAAAGATTCGTAGTGAAGTATTCGTATTTATAAGTAATGACTGACTAAATACACCACGAAGGGCAGACTAGTAAAGATTTATAAGTATTCGTGTTTATAAGTAGACTGACTAAATACACCACGAAGGGCAGACTAGTAAAGATTTATAAGTAATGACTCACTAAATGACACCAAGAAGGATAGATAAGTGAAAATTTATAAGTATTCGTGTTTATAAGTATCTGTATTAATAAATAATGACTCACTAAAGACTCCACCAAGGACAGACTAGTAAAAATGTATAAGTATCCACGTTTATAAGTAATGACATAATGCACTTGAAGCACTTTAGGCGACACTACCATAGTAAATATGAAACTAGGATTGAAAAATAAATCAATAAGTTTATCCTCTATTTGAATGTGATGTATGTATCAAAATAAAACTATATATATAAAACAAAAACCTTAATCTCGGCTATATAACACGTAAAAAACAGAAAGAAAGATGATTTCCTAATGAGTGAAGTAATCTAATTGAACACGTGAATAACAAGTTTAAAAAGGTACCAATTCCATGATATACACACTACATCATCACCATTACCTAACATGTGTTTGGCCATCACCACCACCACCTGTGCACACGAATTCAACCCATAACATACCAGGCAACCACCACACCACACCACACCACCACCACAACCACACAAACCAAACCAACCACAAACACCAATACCACAATATCACCACCAAAAACAAACACACACATGCCTTGAAAATTTTGACTTAACACTACCACCAATGACCTTGAGAATTATAAAACAGCTTTACCTGACTATAACAAGAGTTGAATGGTAGTGTATCATGTTTATCCAGGTGACATCCGGAGCGGCGTGGACACCTGTTTATCATTAAGGACAGGTGTGCTGGGTGGATGGCCAGGTGCGAGGCAGGTGACACAGTACGTTTTTGTTATGTTTAGATGGGATACGTTTGCAGGATTGATGTTTGGATTGCAAGGATGTTTTTGAGGTGACGTGAAGGTCATATATTGGATCAGTTTATTATTATTATTATTATTATTATTATTATTATTATTATTATTATTATCATTATCATCTTCATTATTAACAGTAGTAGTTGTAGTGGTGGTAATAGTGGTATCATCCTTATTATTATTATTATTATTATTGTTTTTAGCTTGGCCTTACTTATATGTTCGCCAATACTCGCTTTTATTATTATTATTATTATATTATTATTATTATATAGTTATTAGTTTTGTCTGTCATCAGCGAGTTTCACCACAAGGAGGTCGGCAAAAACAGGATATATAACCAACACTAGTCAACGCGAAATGCTAGAGAAACTTTATAAAAAAAAAAAAAAAAATAATAATAATAATAATAATAAATAAATAAATCGACTATGAAAAACTATCTATATATGAAAAAATTCCGACAAAATAAATAAACAAAATAAAAAAAAAAATAAAAAAAAAAATAAATAATAATAATAATAATAAAAATAAATAAATAAATAAATAAATAAAATAAAAATAAAACTAAAACCACCTATATATGAAGAAATATCACAACACTATAACATACCGATAAGGACTATTCAATGGCGTGTATTTCTAACCAGGAATTTCACGTTTTCTATGAGGAGCGTGCACTATTATAAACCTTCAATACATGTAGGTAAGACATGCAGGTAAGACAGGTGAACGAGAACTAAACACAACCCATTAGCACCACACACAGGTAAGCCCAAGTACAGGTGTATTAAATTGGTAATGTGAAGATTTGCAATATTCTGTAACTTTATACAAGATTTATACTATAATATTGGTAGTGTTAAAATTTGCAAAGTATAAAAGTCTATTATAATATTGGCAGGTGAAGATTTGCAATATTATGTTAGTTTATGCAATATTTAAACGTTTATAATATTGGTAATGTGAAGATTTGTAATATTCCGTTACTTTGAGCAATATTTAAACACCTATAAAATTGATAGTGTAAAAATTTGCAATATTCAAACATCTATAATATTAGTACTGTAAAGATTTGCAATATTTCATTACTTTATGCAATATCTAAAGGACTATTATGTCATGACCTTATACATTTATTTTTCATTGCATAAAGGTCGTAAGTGTGAGATAAGTGCGTTTTAAAACTTATGGATTGAATATTGGTACGCAAGTGTAACATACCCATATTTTGACCAATTATCTAAAGTTATTACTATGCCTTGACCTTTTTTCTAATTTGTTTTTTCAATGCATAAAGATCGTAAATGGGAGATAAAAACGTCTTCAAAAACTTATGAATTGAATAATGAATGGTTTTTTTTTTTCTTCTAATACTTCGAGAAATTGTATATAGTTATTACAATGTCTTGACCTTAATAATTAGTCCTTAAGTGCGTAAAGCTCCTAGGTAAGGCAGATAAAGGTGTCATAGAACTAAAGAATCAAATAGTGTAATATTCCGGTACTTTGGGCAATATTAAAGGTCAGTTACAATACCATAACCTTACGAGTGAATTTAGAAACACGTAAAGGTTAGATGGGGAGATTAAAGACGTTTTCTAGTACTAAACAATTATATAGTGGTCTTTACGTGTGCCAGAATAGTGCCAACGGGTGTCTGCCAGTGTGTGTGTGTGCCAAGGGCGTAACGTGTGGTAAGTGCCAAGGTGTTGCAAAGGAAGGTGATGACTTAACTTTAAACATGCAACTTTTTTTTGTGTTTGGGAATGAAAGGGTTTGGTAGAGGTTCTCCTTCCATTTTCTTTCAAGGGATCACTTAACTATACGTTAATTCATATTGGTTTGTGAATATAAAGGAATATGTTAATCTCATCATTCCATTTGGTTTCAGTAAGGATTATTTAGCTAAAATTTAACTCTTTTGCACGTAAATGAAAAGTATTATTTGTCCAATCATTTAATTTTCTTTCAGTGAGGGTTATTAAGCTTAAACTTAACTCTTTTTCTTTTAATTGAAGTGTTTTTATTAGTCCAATCATTCCATTTTCCTTCAGTAACGGTTATTCAGCTCAAATTTTACTCCTTTGCTCGTATATGAAGTTGTTTTTTTTTTTAATTAGTTCAAACATTCCATTTTCTTTCTGTGAATCATTTAGAAAAAGCTCAACTTTCTTTTACTCGTAATGTTTTTATTTGTCCTATCATTCCATTTTTTCAGCGTGGGTCACTTAGGTAAGCCTTAACACTTTTTTTTTTTTTTTTTTTTTTTAATAAATAGGTTGACTGATCTAAGCATAAGTGTTTGCTAATGAAGGGCCGTTAATAGTCACAACACTATCATTTCCTTCATCAATTCCATATGCTTTGGTGATGTTTGTCGAAGCGTAACTAAACATTCTACATTGTTTTCATTACATTTCTATTTAACATTAACATTTTTCCCCCATATATACTACTATTTTTTTTTCCTACTTCTTGTTTTTTCTTATCATCCATTTCCTACTTATCATCTTCCTCCGTATTGGGGTTAAATGTTTAACTTTTACTTAATGCAGGTGTGGTACAGCTTCTCAAGACTCTTGCTCAACACCTGAACCTTTGATTAATTACAATTCTCACCTAACACCTGAAGCCTTACGTAATTAAGGAGCCATAGGTAAGCTAAAAGGCGTACCAGTGCCATGAGGTAATTTATTCATTTTTTATTTATTTTGTTTTTTCCAGCTTGCCCTACTGCTAAGTGTTAAAAGGCTGATCATGACAGCCGAGTTTTGTCAAATCTGGAATCGTGGAGTGCCGAAAGGCGTATGTGGAACCATTGCTATTTTTCAAGGCCATCCTAGATTTAGTGCACCAGACACGCGGCCACAGTAACGAGGTGTGTCAACAACTTTTAAGTCCACGAAGAAGATAAAGTAATATAATAATAATAATAAAAAAAACTTGGGGAACTTTTTTTTAAAGGTTTATATGGAAAAGCGAAGGTGACGCAGCGTGATTAATTTGCAAAGTACAAGGAAAAGGTGTAACTTTGACCGACCTTTCTTCACGGCT
The DNA here is from genome assembly GCA_036785275.1 of Cancer borealis. Classification (NCBI taxonomy): domain Eukaryota; kingdom Metazoa; phylum Arthropoda; class Malacostraca; order Decapoda; family Cancridae; genus Cancer; species Cancer borealis. The sequence continues at coordinate 36,443 of JAXIVD010003799.1, forward strand.
TTCCTTCCCTCCCTTAGTAAACAAACAAAGAATGCAACTCCAATCACGTGCAAAACTAACATACAAAAAACAACTTTCACTTTAATTTTGGGCGTGAACGAAAAACAGATGTAGATAGTAAGTGAAACCCGCTTGTACGTTATAGAGGCACCGCAAAATGACGTGCGATTGACAGATATGGGAAGGTACAAACGTGCTAATTAGGAAGCAGTATGTAACACCTGCCTGCTACCTCATTAGCAACACCTGTCTACATGATTCAATACCTTTTTATTGGGTTATGGGGTTGAATGGGGCAGTTCCTCCTCACCTTCCAGTCACCTTCGTTTTCATGAGGTTACGTGTATTGAAGTGTTTTATATCTACCTCCACCTGTGTTAATTAGTCATACAGGTGTGCAGATATAACACCACCTGAGGGACACGACAGGTAATCAATGCCAGGTAGATACAGATAACAGTTAACACACCCGATAGTAGATAACAATTAATAACAATTACCACAACGAAATAAGTCATTGGATTGGTTTTACGTTCTGTTCGGTCACGTGTCACTTGGATTTATAAAATACTTGTTACATAGCGTTCAACTCCATCTGGTCGGCCTTACTTAACCTATTACCAAGTGAGGTCATCTAGAGGTCACTTAAGGGTCACACCTAAGGGCACAGTGCCACAACGAGCTAGTACATGTTAGTCGATTCATTGAAAGGGAGCCATGTAATACCAGCCAGTCAGCCATCAATAATAACTCCATAACGCCATTACTTAACGCCACATTTCAAGTCTAACCATTCAATACTAACTATAACTATTACTTAACGCCACACTTCAAGTCTAACATATTCCATTACTTCAACACAGTGATAAAGGGTCATTCTTATCTCGGTAGGGCGGGGCGAGGTCACAGTTCACCATTCTGACAACCTAGGTCACGTATCACATCAAAATTTAAACTGTATATATAGAAGAAAAAAAATCACATATATATACTAATAATATCGCGTTTTCTTCAGTAAACTAAGCCACTTTCAAGCCTGGTAAGGGGTTAAGGGGTTTAGGGGGATAACGAACCCCTTATAAATGGGCCACACTCTACCCTAACATTAAGGGGGTGATGGGGGGGGCATCCAGGTGATATTTATAGGGGGAGGAAGGGGGCACATACGGAGGGGAAAGGGGGAGGGGGGCTAGGGGTCACGCCAGCCTATAATTATGTAACGTGAAAAATCCTTATAACAATTAGGTCGAAGATAGCGTGGGGGGCGTGGTGTGGGGGACGGGGGGGTAAAGGGGGCGGGGCTTGAATCTATTAACAGCCCAAACGCTTAAAAAAAAAAAAAAAAAAAAAAAAAAAAAAGTTAGGAGCCACATTTTTAGGTCACACATCAGCCTTGCCAAACATTTTCCAGGATCGGGAGTGTATGTAAGGGATGGGGATGGGGATGGGCGTGGTTAAAAAAAAAAAAAAGTGGGTGGGGAGATGAAACAAGTGACCTAACACCATTACACAAGGTCACAATGGAGTGGGCATTGAGGTGGGGGGGGAAGGGGTAGATAGGTTAAGTAAAAATGTGAAGGGGGAGGGGGGGGGGGGGGGTGGAAGGGGGGAGAGCCACAAACCAAGGTCACAAATCACCCCATAAACATAGGTCACACTTGAAGGGGAAGAGAGGCCAAGAAGGTGGGTCAAGGGTTAGTTAATTAGGTCAAATGTGCAAAATTCCCCCAAAATCAAGAGGGCCACAATATCGGGCCTTGACGTGGTGCCAGGGGGGGGCGGTGGGTTGAAGGGGGGGTTTGAGGGGGCGTCGCTCCCTAGCCGGGGTGTCCGTGGCCCACTAACACACAGGAGGAAATGCAGAACCACAGAAACCCGAAGGAAGGGAAGATATTTGGTCGCATACTGCACTGGCGGTGACATACACACATACATACATACATACACGTACGTACATAAGGGAAGTGTGTGTGTGTGGGTATGTGTGTGTATGGGGTATTGAATTGGATTGTCGGTGTTATGTGTATGGAAGTGCGTGTATGTGTAAATGTGTGTGGGTGTCCCCTATTTCCGTACACACACACTCTCTCATTCTCTCGCACTCATACACACACGCACACAAACACACACACACACATACACATACACACATATCAACACCGGGAGCGATGGTGGTTGTCCAGCCAGAATCGAGGGGAAGGAAGGGAGGGATGGAGGAAAAAAGGATAGGAGGAGGAGGAGGAGGAATGGGGGTTGAGGAGGAGGAGGAGGAGGGAAGAGGAGGTAACATTCCAGCTAGACTTAATTACCACCATAATCAGCATAAAATACAGACACAGCATCAATATATATAAAACAGACCTCTTTAATATAACATAATAGTAGCAGTAGTAGTAAAAAAAGGAGTAGCAGTAGTAGTAAATATAAATGGGGGGAAAAATATCTCTTTTTTGTTCTACCTCTCTCAAAACTAACAACTAATAGGGGCGTAAGTGGGCCATAGGATATCACTACGTCATCACAAAGGTAGGAGGAAGGGAGGCAAGGAGGGAGGGAGGGAGGGAGGGAAGGGAGACAAGTGGGAGGTAAATTCTCCACCTCCTTTGTTTAGTTACCCCGTATAAAACATCAGTCTGGGAGATTCACTGTACCTCTTCCTCCTCTTTTGACCCCCTCCTCTCTCCACCAGCCTTCCTCTCCCCTCCCCCACGATAAATGTAATAGTACCAGCAGTGCGTAAGGGCAGTGGGCAGGCAGAGTACATAGAAATTGAAGGATACTAAATGAAATATCGTATACGTTATAGATATCGTACACATGGTTATAAATTATCGTACTTGACTAACTGACTGACTGACTGACTAACCCAGCCTGCCCACTACCAGCCCACCACTGCATCATAAAGAGAAATAAAGACTTAATTACGAATGATTCAAGACCAGAGGCACACTATTAAACACCAATTAACATTACAAAAAATAATTATTGTTTACATTTTTGAGAAGCGAGAGAAAACTTCTAATATTTTCCTTCCTTTCCTCTGGTCTTCATTCAATCTTTAGGCTGCTGGCTCACAGTCTATCTGTCGGTGTTACTGACGGGAAGGGAAGGGAAGGGAAGGGAAGGGAAGGGAAGGGAAGGGAAGAGAAGGGGGAAAAGGAAGGAAGGAGGGAAGGGGAAAAGGAGGAAAGGAAGGAGGGAAGGGGGAAAGGAGGGAGGGGGGAAAGAAGGGAAGGAGGGGAAGGAGGGAGGGAGGGATGGGAGAAAGGGAAGGGAAGAACATTTTAGGGTGAAAAGGGAGAATATAAAAAGGGGGAGGAAAAGAGGGAGATAATTCATATAGGAGAAATATAACAGAAAGAAAATGAAATGTAGGAAGGAAGGAAGGACAGACAGACAGATAGACAAATAAGTTAAGGTAAGGTAAAGTAAGATAAGGTAAGGTAAAGTAAGGTAAGGTAAGGTAAAGTAAGGTAAGGTAAGGTTAGGACAGACAGACAGATAGACAAATCAGGTAAGGTAAAGTAAGGTAAGGTAAAGTAAAGTAAGGTAAGGTAAAGTAAGGTAAGGTAAAGTAAAGTAAGGTAAGGTAAGGTAAAGTAAGGTAAAGTTAGGTAAGGTAAAGTAAATTAAGGTAAGATAACGTAAGAAAAAGAAAAGAAAGGTAAGATAAGGATAGACTAGACCAGGATAAGGCCAGATAAGGTCAGGCCAGGCCAGGTAAGGTAAGGTCACCCAACCCAGGTATACCCCCAAACACACACACACACACACAGAAAGGTACAGTACAACAGGTAAATCCAATCGACACAATCGACAAACGGTGAGCCAGCACACCGTTAGAACACAACAGAGGAACCAGAACATACCTTGGCCTTCCTGGCTAGCACCTTGCGACATAGAAGGGCCAGGGAGAGCTGAGATGCCGGGAGGGAGACCTAAGGGAGAAGGGAGAGAAGGGAGGGAAGAGTAGGTGTGAGTATATATATAGAAGTGTGAATTGGTGTGGAAGTATTATAATATTATAGACAGAATTAGTTTTTTTTTGGTATTATGACAGAATTAGGTATTTTTTTTAGTATTATAGATATAAATTTTTTTTTTTTGGGGTGTGTGTGTATTTTGAGATAGAGTAAAGGAAGAGATATATATGGAAAGGTTAGATAAAGGGATGTGTGTATGTATGTATATAACGTGAGGATGCGAGATGGATAGCAATAAGAGTAAAGGAAGGAAGGAAGGAAGGAAGGAAGGAAGGAAGGAAGGAAGGAAGGAAGGAAGGAAGGAAAGAAAGAAGGAAGGAGAGAATACATGCAAAGTAAGAAGGAATGAAGATGAGAAAATATGAATACGATATAAGAAAATGAATAAACTAATACAATGAATGAATGAATAAATGAAGAAGTAGAATATAGAAACACAACTTAACCTCCACCTCTCTCTCTCTCTCTCCACCTCACACAAAGACCTAACGTTACCCAACACTTACACAATTACGATAGAAAGTTATAAATCTAATTCACTGCACATTCAGAACACGCTTGAGCACCCTCGCACACCCCCCCCCCCCCCCCTCCCTCTCTCTCTCTCTCTCTCTCTCTTGCGCACACGTGACGGAGAATTCAACGCTTCCAAGAGTGTACATACAACCACGTGAGAGAGAGAGAGAGAGAGAGAGAAGAGAGAGAGAGAGAGAGAGAGAGAAGAGAGAGAGAGAGAGAGAGAGAGAGAGAGAGAAGGGGAGGGAGGGAGGGGGGGAGGGAGGGAGGGAGAGAGAGAGAGAGAGAGAGAGAGAGAGAGAGAGAGAGAGAGAGAGAGAGAGAGGAGGGAGGGAGGGAGGGAGGAGGGAGGGGGAGGGAGGGAGGGAGGGAGGGGGAGGGAGGGAGGGAGGGAGAGGGAGAGGGGAGGGAGAGGGGGAGGGAGAGGGGGAGAGAGGGGGAAGAGAGGGAGAGGAGAGAGAGAGAGAGAGAGAGAGAGAGAGAGAGAGAGAGAGAGAGAGAGAGAGAGAGAGAGAAAGAATGATTTAAATTCAGAAGATACCACCACTACCACTTCAATTACGACCGCAAACCACTCCTTCTCCTCCCCCGCTCTCTCTCTCTCTCTCTCTCTCTCTCTCTCTCTCTCTCTTCTCTCTCTCTCTCTCTCACACACACACACACACACACACACACACACAGTAACTCAAGAAACAATACATTTCTTAAGACGTGGAAGGCAGATGATGATAATGATTATATATTATTATTCTATTACGTAAGACAGCGTGTGCCTCTCTCCCTCCGTCTGTGAGAGAGAGAGAGAGAGAGAGAGAGAGAGAGAGAGAGAGAGAGAGAGAGAGAGAGAGAGAGAGAGAGAGGGTGGTGATGTGACGTGGTGGTATAACAATATAGTGTGCTCACCTTGCACTCCTCCAGGGGGTAGGGCGGGGGTCGGGGAAGGTCTGTAGCACCTTGGGGCAGGAACCCCTGAGGCCGCCTGGCCCATGCCCGGCAGGAAGGAACCGAAGGACTCCTGTAGCTGCTGCATGGCGGCCTGGCTGCGGCTGATGGTCACCGAGTCCGAGGGTCCGAAGGATCGGTCGTCCGGGTCCTCCATGTCGGACTTGATGAGGTCCTGAGGCTCGACGGCGGTGGGCACGGAGGACACCAGCATGTCCTCGTCCTCGGGGTAGTCCTTGAGGCTCGTTCTTGACCGAGGCCGAGGGAGTCCCGCTGCCCTTCACTCAGCACCGTCTCGCCTCGTGT
>JAXIVD010003800.1:0-2500 GCA_036785275.1 Cancer borealis
GTGATAGAGGCTGTGTCGCGTGGGCCAAGTTGTGAAGACCGGCCGTTGTACTGGTCCATCTATCCTCCGTCAGATTCGACAGGAGCAGAAACCTGGAAGCCGACTTACTGACTCTCTCTCTCTCTCTCTCTCTCTCTCTCTCTCTCTCTCTCTCTCTCTCTCTCTCTCTCTCTCTCTCTCTCTCTCTCTCTCTCTCTCTGTGGATTCCTTCTTTCTTCCCACTTTTCTCTATTTTTTATTTCTTTCTGAATGTTTGAAGAGTAATTATCTTTTCCTATAATTTTTCATTTATCCGTTTTTTTTTTTTCCCTTTTTTTCGTACGAGATCTTTAGAATGCAATGTCTTCAATTTTTTTTTTTAGGTATAACATTGAATTTGTATTGAATTTGTACATACGGATTTAGGTAACCAAAGAAAGATTAAAAAAGTCAATAATAAAACTTCATTTGTGCAAAATATCACCAGGAAGGAAGAAAAAATATGTCAAATTAAAAAAAATTGTTTCGGTTAATAGAAAAGAAATGGGGAAAAGTGTAATTAACTGCAGGAAAATGAAATGGAAAAACACCTTTCCGGGCCTTTCTTTTTCATGCATAATTCCCTTTTCCTGTAATTAGTGGTAGAAATAAATGTGTGGCATATTTGCTAGTAATGAAACGAGCACACTTTATTATAGGTAATTAACATTCAACTAAAATCAGACACTCACTGGCATACATACATGAAGATAAAAATACACTTAACACACATACACCTCAGTAGAGCAATTCTGTATCACCCTTTATGAAAACTTTGACAGTAAACACAGATAGACCCAGAAAGAGAGAGAGAGAGAGAGAGAGAGAGAGAGAGAGAGAGAGAGAGAGAGAGAGAGAGAGAGAGAGAGAGAGAGAGAGAGAGAGAGAGAGAGAGAGAGAGAGAGAGAGAGAGAGAGAGAGAGAGAGAGAGAGAGAGAGAGAGAGAGAGAGAGAGGAGAGAGAGAGAGAGAGAGAGAGAGAGAGAGAAATATCTTCGTTGTTATGGGTTATTCAGAACTTACATCCTACACAACATACCTATATATATGTCACGACACTCCTCCCCTCAGACCCCTCACAACCCACCTCTACTCCAATCCACACATCCTGTCACTCCCTCACACCCACAGCCGGCACAATACACACACACACACACACACACACACACACACACACACACACACACACACACACACACACACACACACACACACACACACACACACACGCACACACACACGCATACGCACATACACAAACACACATTCGATGGCTTGCTTACACATTGCACAAACTAGGAGTGCAAGGAATGTATTCTCTACTTTTAAAAAAAACTAAATTCATTCGTGTGTGTGTGTGTGTGTGTGTGTGTGTGTGTGTGTGTGTGTGTGTGTGTGTGTGTGTGTGTGTGTGTGTGTGTGTGTGTGTCCTCCACCATCCAGCTAGGAGAGTGTTGAGTTCGGATAAAAGACGCAGCTTGAATAAGACAGTTTAATTAATAACAAAACAAAAAGTTTCGTGAAATATAAAGAAATGTCGTCTGGCTTAAAATTCCTCGACGTGTGTTACTCAGGCTAAGCTTATTTGCATCTTCCTTTCATATATTCCTGTGCTACGTAGCCTTGAGTTAGTTTTTTTTTTTTTTCGTATCCCTCACATAGCGACATGAAGTTGTGTGTACGCAGGCAGTATTGTGCTAAGCTCATGGTTCATTTGTGTTAGGTCTCAGAGGGGCAAGGGATAGGAGAGGATCTAGATGTGACCCCGCTGCTGAGGCTTGAAGGAAACCGAGGAGCTGAAGGTCTGCTGGAATGCTGGAATGGAGGCGAGTAAATGAAAAGCCTGGGAGTACTGCAGTGCCGGGAACGAACCTGAGCTGAGGAGGAGGAGAGAGTGTATTTACAATCATGGGTTGCCATAATCATAATTTCAACACATTCTTAATAGCAGAGAGTTAGTTAATTTACGCCACATAAAGCATATCATTGAAGCCATCCTGAGTAATCTTTTTTTGTCTGTCTACGTGATTCGACAAATGTACATGTGGTTTCTTGGCTGTTTTCCATGAGATCTAAGGTTTTCAAGGTCTGGTGGGTATGGAAAGGAGCTGACTACGTGAAGGGCTTATTGATTACCTTGTTAAGATTTTAATGGACTCGTTGGCTTTCTGTCTTTGTGGCGTGGGTTGAGAAGGTCCCAGTGTGCTCAGCGTCAGACAATGAGGTGTGTGTTTCGAGGAGCAGTTGTAATATAGGACAACTAAAATATATATACCCGTTTGTCTATTTATATATATGCTCCTACCTGCCTATCTATGTATATCTATCATCTATCATCTGTTTCTTCATATATTCACATTAATTCGGGGTGTGTGTGTGTGTGTGTGTGTGTGTGTGTGTGTGTGTGTGTGTGTGTGTGTGTGTGTGTGTGTGTTACAACTAGTAGAATCAGACCACACACAAAGCCTTTATTGCCAACTTGG
>JAXIVD010003800.1:7500-15000 GCA_036785275.1 Cancer borealis
TGCATTGCTAGTTTGTCTGTATCTCTTTAATAATTACCATCATTCTCCGCCATTTATCTATTTCGTGTATATCCTGCTTTCCTCTCGTAGTGTTGCTTCGTACCAACGTCTCTACTTCCTTTCCCTTACCGCCTCTTGAAGTTACGTCGTAGTTGACCAGTGATTTGTCGTGTGTGTGTGTGTGTGTATGTGTGTGTGTGTGTGTGCGTGTGCGTGTGCGTGTGCGTGTGTGTGTGTGGAGCTGCGTGGTGTGTGGAGGTGTGCAGCGGGGAATGGATGTGCTCATGTCGTTTGATGTTCGCATAATTTACAGCTAATTTTTAATGGATCATGTTTGCCCACTTCTTCTTTCATTTGCCTTCCTGCCAACTCGCTCGTCCCTTTCCCTGCTGCCACGTTTTCTTTTGGTTCCTTTCCACCTCTCACTCCTTCATATCTGGCTTTTTGGTCATCACCTTGGCATGATCGCCCTTCCTGTTCCCTTCGCTCTACCATCCCTTGATACTGTCAGTGTTCCTTTTTTTAGTAATGACCCGTTTATCATTTTTTATCGAGACCATATCCTATTATATTCTTTTTTATATAATCTCTATAACGTTGTGGTTTTATTAATTCTTCTTTTGAGAAATACATTGACTACCTTTGCAAATTATTACGTTTTCTCGATTTGGGGAGAAGCACTAACAATTTGTTTCTTTTTCATTTATATAGAAATCATTATTCTATATAAAATAATACAGGTTTGTGTTTCTGCTCTTCCACAATAATTATATGCAAGATCAAAACTACGTGTCATATGCAATTACAACGAGATAGTAGGATGTCAGATGTTTAAGAGGAAAGTTGTCCTTTTCTTCATAGATATATAAAAAATATCTAAGGATGATAAAATCGATGAACTCTTCCAGAATACCAACAGCTTCAATTTCATGCTCCTTTGACTGTTCGTATTTTCCTCGAAATATATATTCTAGTCTGATAGCCGCCCCTCAGATCTTGGATATCAAATATATGAATCAAATAAAAATGGAAGTTAGGTAAGGCGGCCCGATCCTTCTTCCCTCGCCGTACTCCTATCGACAGTCTCTTAATTATCTTATTATGAAGTAGTATTTACCTGGACTTTATTCTAGTCGGTGTGGCTCGTCGTATGAGGTGAGGTTGGTTCTTAAAAGTACGTGAGAACAAATGATTGACAGGATCTTTCAACACATCGATATTCAGTAAGACGTGTTGTATAAAAACTTTCGCTTGATTCATAATGTGATAAAGTACAGTGTGAAGATAGTATTTGAATGAATAAATTTCTTTTGGCAAGTCATTTTCTAAGCTTTCAATTAAGAGGAAAGAAAATGTTCGTCCAGATTCCCAAAATGTGAGAATAGTGTTTTCTGTACGCTTCTTTCTCCACCATTTGTTTTGTAAAGAAGAGTTGAGGTATGGACACAATTTCCTGACACAAATTTTTCCTTTCTCTACATCTCCTGACTGGATCTTCTTCCTCTTCCTCCTCATTCTCATCCTTCTCCTCTTCTTCCCTTGCCTTGCCTCCAGAACTTGCTGCACCGTTACCTGAAAGCACCTTCCACGAAAATATCTGACGTGAAGTTTCAGAGTAAGTATAAGAAACCTTGGACGCGCGTTAGTCTGGTTTGCAGTCGTGATGTTTCCTCCGCATTGAACCAACTTTCCAGACCTTTGTTGAACCTCGCTTCAAATCCACACTATTAGCCACTCTCCCAAACTACTATTTCTACCATTACTTTCTTAAAAAACACAGTGTAAACTCTGTAGTGGCTAAGAAGCAAAGTTAATGATTGAATTACGTCGACACCGCGGACGAAGGAAAGAATAGAGAAGGTTAAGATGAAGGAAGAAAGAAGAGAGGAGAGGAGTGTGGTGAATATAAAAGAGAAAATTAAAAGGACTTCCTTAAATCAAGTTAAAATGACAATGATGAATAATTAAGTGGGAGTGCAACAAATGGAAATGTGTTAAAAGGAAAGAAAAGTCACCAGAATAATTATGAAATACGTTTAAAGTTTAGTTATGTGACTTTCTTTGGATAATAAGAAGGGATGTCGGTTTGTATATTGAAACTATATGTAGAATACACAATATTTGTTTACGTGAAGAAACACCAGGAATCAGTTGATAAAAACGAAACAGAAGATGCGTCTCGCCTGACAGTGTTGAGGAAGCTGTAGTGGTGTTCAGAGACGAAAGGACAACTTGGCCGAAAAATAAGAATACGCCGATGACGAACAAGAGGATGACACAAGTGTACTTTAGAATAATAGTTTTTGTAAGTGTGTACGAATATAAGAAAATACAACTCCTTACGTCCCTCCAGCTATCTGGCAACTCATCTTTAACTGTCTATTCATAATGATAACCTACAGGCAGCGAACATTAAAAAGTCTATTGAAATCGTCGTTGAATTACCCACTGATATATGTTCAGGCCAACTAGTTCTATATTTCTGTGGAATTACTTTGTGGAAAGAAAAAGCTTGAGGAAAACTACGAGTGAACTGTAGTTTGAAAGTAAAATTGTTGTTACTTATCTCCACGAGAACATAGTAATGGGAGCCAGTTACTTTTGTTTATCTTTCTCTCTGTTTCTCCGTTTTTTTCCTCAGTGTGTGGAGGTTTGAGACAAAGACGAAGTAGGAAGGGATGTGCTGGAATAATAGAGGGACATGTGAAGTATTGTTAGTTATGATGGACATGTTAGTGCACTGTGTTGGTATGTATTGTGACAAGCCAGTAGCCAGTACGGGTAAACAAACATTGTGGCTGCGAATCAATGAAACATTTGATTCGATTCTTGTGTTGTGTGGAACGAGGTGAGTGTCATTTGCTTGTTACTCTGTTGCGCACCTCATCTTCAGTCTCGTTATGCGGTGATTTTCCTATAATCTGTGATGGATGATGGTGTTGATCATGGTAATATGGTGATAACGGTGAGCAACGATGGTGTACATACTGAGCATAACAGAGGGAGAAGAAAAGTCTCAAACTCATAAAAAAAAAACTATAGTGACCTCGCTCTCTGACATCCCTCCTTTGCATCTCATTAACACTGAGAGTGGTTCAGCAGTCTTTTAACATATAGCTTCTTTCCTAACAAAACAACAAGCCTTTTAACGTGAAACTTCCCAAACTATATTGAAGTAACTTTTAAGGAGTAACAAGAACAGCATTTTCTTAAAAACTGGTACTTGTAACTTCTGGTGTTTTTTGGGGATGGAAAGAAATAAATGAGGGGAAATAAAAGCGAATGCCTGGTCGAGAGAAAAAAACAGCAACAGTCTTTGAGTTAGATGAGGTAAGCGTAAGAAAAAAATAAATGTATATGGTGCTGAATTACATTAAATAATCCGTAGTTGTTTATCGTTGCTCTCTACACGCCTCGTTCCTAGAATCCACCGATCCCCCTCCCCCTCTCCCCACAGGAACTGATTAAGTAAAATCTAATGATACTGGAGTGGACTAATCGGGGATTATAAAAAAAAAAATGCTTTCAATCCTATTAAAAATGTGTGTGTGTGTGTGTGTGTGTGTGTGTGTGTGTGTGTGTGTGTGTGTGTGTGTGTGTGTGTGTGTGTGTGTGTGTGTGTGTGTGTGTTAGTGTGTACGTGTATATGTTTGTGTGAATAGAATAGAATATACTACATTTATTTCAGAAATTTTTTCAATAAAAGTATATAGCACAGCCCTCTCGGTAAGGTTGATATAATATTCAGTAACAACTACACGACTTAGAATGTTTTACAAATGCCCTATTGCGATAATTTCCCCGCAGTTATTTACCAAGTCTCAAAACTTCTTTAATAATTTGAAAGAAGAAAAATACCATGTCTTACTGTCTTACCAGCCAGAAATATTTTTATCGTTGAATATAATAAGCGCTTGAAATCTTTATTCAGATGATACTGTTTTTTTCTTCTTTTCCTTACGTATCTTTTTTTATTTTATTTTCTAGTCATACAATAGCCCTCACACTTTGTAAATAAATAAATAGAATACATCTGAAGTCACTTTGTACCACTGTAATAAAAGGTAAACGTTCATATGATGTAATAAAGAGAAAGTTTAACACGGTAACACCTACGTATGTAATTACCTACTCCATTCCACCCACACTCACTCCTCAACTTTCCTGATTCAATCTGGGACCACATTCCTTGTCACATAACACCTCAATCATACTCTCCTCCTCCTCCTCCTCCTCCTCCTCCTCCTCTTCCTCCTCCTCCTCCTCCTCCTCCTCCTCCTCCTCCTCCTCCTCCTCCTCCTCCTCCTCGCATTAGGTCGATAATTGATGACTAGAGACTGTTAGCTTCTGGCCCGGAGACGCCTCACTCGGGAATGTTGGTCTCATTAATCTTCGTGTCTACTACTTTAAGCCACTTTCTCTTCTCACACACCTTCCTTTCCCTTTCCCATTGCTTTTTTTTTTGCTATTATTCATTTTCTTTGGCTATTCTAATTGTCTAATCTACGTTCTTGCTTTCATCCTTGTTGTTGTCCTCCTCTTCGTGTCTTTCTCCTTCTCCTCTTGCTCTTTATTTTGCTTTGTCCTACTCCTGCTTCTTTTCTTCCTCGCATTACTTCTACACTCTGCAGCCTCTAAGGACACTAATACCCATCCATCTCCCTACAACGTGCCAGGAAGTTTTACTGTAAGACAAGAAAATGTAGCTACTACCTATATTAAAGGCGACACACACACACACACACACACACACACACACACACACACACACACACACACACACACACACACACACACACACACAATGGGCGTGGCAGACAGACAAGCTTAATCTGATTATTGTCTACTGCGTGTTCATTTGGTTTCTCTTGAATAAAGATAAATGTTCTCTTCCTCTCGTATTCACCTTCCCAAGACTAATGTACTGTGACTCTACCTTGGCATTCCACTCGCTCCGTCCAGGTGTTCTCTTTCCTGAGGTGGTGTGGTATGACATGAAAGGGTTACATGCATCTTACCGAAAAAGTCAGGAATTCAAAACATTTTATATCTTGTACGGATCCTTGTGTTATTTTTATGCTTGGTGGTGTGAGGCGAACAGGTCCAATTTCAATACTTTTAAAACTATTACGATTATGTGTATTTTGTAAGAGAGACAAGCTCGAGAAGTGTTTAAACTATTTGATGGTTTCATTTAAGGTGACTACAGCAGGTGATGGCCTCGTTTTGTTTAAATGTATCATACCTAATGAACTGAATATTTCGATAATTCAACAGCAACATTAGTAATCATGTTTATATGCCTGACGAAAGGTTTAGAGGTCAACATATTTACCGTTGCAAGAGTTTTCTTCGTTTCTTCAGAGGAACGAATGGTCTTGTTGGTGAATTTCGTTTGAATCGATCATTCGTGTATTTTCATTTTTCTGGGTGCACATACCTACATCCACTTTTATTGGACTTTCTATCTAACAAATTCTCTTTCCTCGCTCTTCGTTTTCTCGGGTCATGAGTCAGGAGCAACAAGAATAGCAGGAAAGAAACTTGAAGGGCGATGCAGCTGTTGTGGTCGTAGAAGTGGAAAAGGGAAAAGTGGAAAGACAAAAAAGAAGAAGAAAAAAAAAGAAAACAAAGAAAATAACAGTATGACATAAGCAAACTTCAAAATAGATGATTTTAAAAGAGGTTAATTTTCTACCTGGACGTCTCTGCTTCATTTTCCTGGACTCTCCTCGGCCCAAAATTTGAAGCTCACTGGTTCCTCGTCTCTGTGCATCCGTCTGTCTTCATCAAATATTCATGCGTCCACTTTTGTCGTGCCACCTTCCCTCCTGCCGGCGTTCAATCCCTCGTGTTCTAGTCAGAGATAGATAGATAGATAACTAGATTGAGAGAAGAGAGATTGAGGAATATAAGCACAATAGTGAAACAATGAATATATAAGTAAGATGAAATAAAGTTACAATTCACGTCCCATAAGAACTGTGATATCCAGGGTTCACCAGCACATCATAAGGTAGCAAGGTTATTTATTTATTAGTAAGCCTTTCACCAAGCCTGCTCACCATCACGTTTCCATCACTCACACTTGTTTGTTATCACCAACCACCACCTCACACCCTTCACCACCTGTCTTAGTTATTCACAGAGCTTTCAAGAGATGAAGAGATAGATAAATAGATAGATAGATATAGAAGGAATAGGATTTAAAACTACAGTCCTTCCTTCATTAACAAAACATTCAACTTACCTTCTTTTTCTACCGCTGTTTTCCCATTGCTCGAACTCAGCACTTTTCTCCAACTTTTGTCGCTGGGATATCAAAGGTATTTCCAGTAATGTCGTTACTTGAGAGGGAAGACGAAAAAAAGGAAGTTGGAACGTAATTTGTATCTGCCTTTCATGTCTAATGTAACGCTTACGGAAGAGAGAAAAAAAACTAGATAGACACTTCATAACGTTGCTTCAATTTTTTTTTACATTAAAAAGGCACTAGCCAAGGGAAAACAAAAGCACGTTAAAAAACATCCTGCTTGTCGCCAGACCCTGCAAAGATGACAGTAGGAGAAATAAAAGCAAGCGGTGGAGTTTCAATTAACATTAGAGGTGTCTTGACACTCCTCTTTTGAAAGAGTTTAAGTCATATGCAGGTGGAAAAACAGACAAAGGAAGAGAGTTCCAGAGTTTATCAGTGTAAGGGATGAAATAGTGAAGATACTGGTTAACTCTTGCATTAGGAAGGTGAACAGAATAGGGATGAAAAAAAGTAAAAAGTCTTGTGCAGTGAGGCTGCAGAAAAGGGGCATGCAGTTAGCAACTTGAAGAATTCCCGTGTGTGTGTGTGTGTGTGTGTGTGTGTGTCTGTGTCTGTGTGTGTGTGTGTGTGTGTGTGTGTGTGTGTGTGTGTGTGTGTGTGTGTGTGTGTGTGTGTGTGTGTGTGTAGACAGGTGGATATAGGTACATATAGATAGATTTTATTGATCCTCTTACAAACCATCTCTGTAATCGGATGTATCAATGCTGTAAAACCTGCATCCAGTGAATGCCGTGCGTGTGCTAGTGTGTGTTTGCGTGTGTTCTGGAGTTACATGTTATGGTTAATTGCGGATTGGTGTGCGAGGAGCAGAAGTAAAGGGATGAAGAGCTACCAAAAACTAAGAGAAACTAAATGGGAATTGCAATCGTATTAGAGTTTGGATGGGCATGTGTTTGTTACCGAAGAAGTGGCTTCATTTTCAGGAGGAAGGTGGTACACGGAGGAAAGGAGGAGGAAGGGTGAAGTGAAAGGGAAATTGGGTCTGCTTCAGGCTCAGGATTCGAAGCTTTATCTCAGTGGTGGATCTCGAGGGAGAGTGAACCGGCCACAGCAGGGAAGGAAGGGGTGGCTCCATCCCTGAGCTGTTTGTCTGTTTGAGTTCAGTGTTAGCTGCTGCCTTTTTGCTGTGTTGAGGGGCGCTATGTTGGCTGTTGTTTTATGCTGATTTTCTAAGGTTGCTGTTG
>JAXIVD010003800.1:22500-37500 GCA_036785275.1 Cancer borealis
CACCATCTTCCGCTTCCGAATACAACGTTGCAGGAAAGGAGGAGGTGTGGCAGCAGGAAGTAAACTGTGCCTCTGTCTCTTCCTGTCCATGTTCTTTGTCTGGAGGAAGGAAGGAAGAAGTGTAACAAGAGGTAGGGGGTAAAAAATGGGTGGATGTTGCAGGGGAAGTAAGAGTGTATCGGTAGAGATTAAGGTGGAAGGAAATGTGTAAGTTTATGTAATTCCACTTTACCTCCACTTCTTATTCTGGGGAGCTGGAAGGGGGGGTAGGAGGTAGAAAAACGTGTAAGCGGAAGGAAGTGTTGAGGTCGACGTCACTCCTCTCCCTCCTCAGACACTGCAGGGGCTGGGTAGACGGTGGTTGTGGTGGTGGTAGTAGTGGTAGTGGTAGTGATGATGATGGTGGTGGTGGTGGTGGTAATGGTGGTGCCCGATGAATCAGCAGCACACGCCACCTTGCTCGATACACTACCGCTAGGCAGGTGTCTGCTAATTGCCGCCCCACTATACCTGTACAGCGTTATATTACTGTAACTTCACATCAAGTATTCAAGCGCGTGTTGGCTGGCTGGCTGATTGGTCTCACTGTTTCATGTGGTGCCTTTTTTTTTTTTTATGGTAGTTTGTTTTCCGTTTAGCGTGTTAGCAATAAAAGAATGGAATGTTAAGCGGTTTTTTTTTTTTTTTTTTTTTTTTTTTTTTTATTGTCAAGGGTGTTCTTTCTTTCTTTTCGTTTCTTCTTTTAATCTATGATCTTTGCTGTTCTAACGTATAGAATGGCAATAAGAACAATCTCTCTCTCTTTCTCTCTCTCTCTCTCTCTCTCTCTCTCTCTCTCTCTCTCTCTCTCTCTCTCTCTCTCTCTCATAATAAAGATTCTTACGTATATAACACTGCAATATCTTTCCCCTTTTTCCTTCCTGCCTCATAATTTCCTTTGTATTGCTCACTCTCCGTACACATTATCTTGCCTGTAAACCATTGCTCGTTCACTCTAATAATAATATAACACCATAACTCATTACTCTATTCATAATCATTTTCCTCATCCTCATATATATATTTTTTTTTTCCTCCTTCCTCAACAACATAATATCTCTTTTGGCAGCATTGTCCTTAATATTTTCCACCCTTGTGTTCATGTTAGTTTAATTTTCCTCTTCTTCTTCTTCTTCTTTCTCCTCCTCCTCCTCCTCCTCCTCCTCCTCCTCCTCCTCCTCCTCCTCCTCCTCCTCCTCCCTCCTCCTCCTCCTCCTTTTCCATCCCATTGACTTATCATTATTTATGGATTCGCTCGGTTAGCCTTTCATGTATTTTATGTATTATGTATTTAATTGTATCATTCTGGTGTTTTTTATATTTATTCGTTTGATCTATGGCGCGTTATAGGAAAGTTCTGGTCATTCTCTCTCTCTCTCTCTCTCTCTCTCTCTCTCTCTCTCTCTCTCTCTCTCTCTCTCTCTCTCTCTCTCTCTCTCTCTCTCTCTCTCTCTCTCTCTCTCTCTCTCTCTCTCTCTCTCTCTCTCTCTTCGTTAAGACCTGCACATAAATATTTTGCGTTCCTTTTTCTCTCTTTCTTTCTCTATTTTATCAGTTATTTTCTTATTCTGTTATATTGTGTTCTTCAGTAACTTTCTCTATTCTATTTTCCTCATATTATCAGTTGTAGTTGTAGTAGTAGTAGGTGTTGTTGTTGTTCTGTTTTGTATTGTATTGTGTTGCTTCTAACGTGAAACACAACCAATACCTTTATATATCTTCTTCAAAATCATGACTTTGACAAACAAAAACAAACGGGTATTTATGTGTACCTAGTGCCTGCTTTTTTTATTGTTGCAAATTGTCAGTCAGCCATCACTCTTCTACCATACATTAGGAAGAAGAAAAAAAACACTGTAATGACGGACTGACGAGCGGTTGGCAGAGGAGGGAGGGAGGGAATGGGTTAAGTAATAAAACCAAGCCAAGCGAGGCGTGTTGTGTAGAGTGTACAGGACTGGAAGGTCTGTAGGGGGCGTACGAAGGGAAACTGGAAACTATTGTACCTCTCTTTAAATATTCAAGCTATATCTTCTTATTTTTCTTGGAATGGATGGCAGCGCTTAGATATTCTTCCTTGGGAGTAAGCTGGAACATACTAGAGAGAGGAACGTGTTGGGGTGGAACGCAGACTACATGGTAATCAATATCTTCTGATGCAAATGTTTCAAAAAGTATTGTAAGAAGATACTTTTTTTGGGGGGAAATAGTGTATGGCAGTACTTTTGAAGACTCTTGGAAGGAGAAAATGGTAGACGGGAGAACTTTGGGGGCCAGCCAGGGCGATACTGCGGACCCATCGTGAGGAACAAGACAGAGATATGCGACGTCATGGGGGGGCGCACAGGGCTAGGTGCATGGGGGGAGGGCCAACACAGGGCTAGCTAGGTGCATGGGGTGCCAAGGCTGCGGTGGCTGACTCCCTTGCTCTCTCAGGCGCGTCTATACTGACAGGAAAGGAGAGTCATACAAGGGTTCCGGACGGTGGTAGGAAAGACTGCAATGTGTGTGTGTGTGTGTGTGTGTGTGTGTGTGTGTGTGTGTGTGTGTGTGTCTGTGTGTCTGTGTGTGTGTGTGTGTGTGTGTGTGTGTGTGTGTGTGTGTGTGTGTATGTGTGTGTGTGTGTCTGTCTGTCTGTCTGTCTGTATGTCTGTCTGAGAAAAAAAAAAGACAAAGAAAGAAAGAGACTATATTAGATCATCACTATCTGATTTGTTTTTTAGTGAGCGTGTCAATGTCTAGTTTCTTTTGTTTTTTTTATTAGCACCACGGTGTCTGTCTGTCTGTCTGCCTGTGTGTGTCTGTCCGTGTAGAAGTATAGATCCTAGGGTGTTACAGAGCGAGTTGGATATCGGACACTTGGGGAGGTAAGGAGGACTGCCTGCTGTGATGTGCTGAACCGGAATATGTGCTAATTAGTGAGTGGGGTGGGCGGAGTGAAGGATGAATTAGACACGAGAGCGGGGAGGCTGGGAAGCGTGGCCTGGCGTGGAGGTGAGGGAATATAAGAAGATAGTACGAGATAGCAGGAATTATGTTACCTTATCTTGAGAGAGTATCTGGTTAAGTAGGTTACACTGTTCTATACTTGCTGACTACTTGTACGAAGGATTGTTTAGAAAGTGAAGGCTCCTCCCGCACATCCGTTCTTCCAGTACAGTGTCAATAGCAAGGGAATATGAAAATAATAATAGCATATCTACTTGAATGAACAGATGTGGAAATTTCACTGATGAGAAAAAGTTGTTTATGTACTCCTTATTATTTCGTGGAAGTCGTATAACTAACTTAACATGTTACCAACTAAACTTTGGTGACTACCAATACAACGAGGAATTGTTTCTGCGAACGTGCTGCTGTGACGAAATATTCTGAAACAAGTATTAATGTTGTGTCAGGGCCGTCGCCTATATATATATGTACACAATGTTCAAATCAGCTCGCCTTCCCTACACCTACCACCTCCTCCAGTAGCTTGTTACAGGGAGTGACTGACAACATGATACTAGACTGAAAAGAAGATAAAAATAATATGTCAAAGTTGGTGTTACATCATTTTAACTTAATTGACACAAAAAAATGTATGTTGTCACGTTGGCTTCGAGATCTTCCAGTGATTGTTCTTGCAACTAGGAGGTGGAAGAATAGGAAGAGAAAAAATAGGAATAGAAGTAGGAGGAGGAAGAGGAAGAGGAAAAGGAAGAGGAGAAGGAGGAGGAGGATGCATTGTGACAGCACCGGTATGCCACTTACGAATTGCTTGATGGATGGCTCCCGGCGGGTCCACAGAATTTTACACAAACACAAGCAGTGGCCAACGTGATAAATTGTGGCGCGTATCATCGTGGTGCGCTCAGATGGGATGAAGGCGAGGAAAAAAGGAGTCAAGTTGAAAAAGAAAGTAGGTTACGCTCACATCCCTTCAGGAGGTTATGCCAAAGTGCGCCGATGATTCTTTCAACGAAGGCTTTTTTTTTTTCTTTCTCACTTTGTTATCCATTTTATTATTTCTAGACGCCACGTTCAAGCAGGCGAGGAAAGGTGCAAGACAGACAGACAGAGATAGAGATAGATAGATAGATAGATAGATTGATATATTTAATTAACTTTGGTGTGGAAACAACTATAGCACCTTTTTAAGATGTCTTATTTTATGTGTCGTCATTCTTCTTTGCATTTCCATTTACATTCCCTTTCATTTCACACGCATTCCATCTCCTCGTATCATTTCTATCAGTCTTTTCCTCAATGCAATACATTTTCTTGATCCTGTTTCTCGTATACAACTTTATGGTCCCCTCATCCTTTCCTTCCCTTCCTCCCTGCAACTCTCTCCCATCCTTACTCACGTACTCTCATTGTATTTCACTCCCCTTGTAACCCTAACGTGCCTTGTATCTTTCCCTCACCCATACCCTGTGCCATCCCTTACATCGTGTTGAGCTCCGCCCCTGCAGCCTATTCTCTCTGGTCGCTTCACCCTGTTGGCACCCTCGCCTCGCCGCCTCGCCGCCTCGCTCCACTTCTCTTCCATGCGCCGTCCGGGATTCTATTACCCAAGCCCCATTCTCCTCCTTTTCCGCTTCTCTATCAAGCTTTCTTTCCCTCTCACCTCCTTACCGACGCAGACTTTCCCCCTCCCCCTCCTCCTCTTCCTCCCTCACACTGCGTATCTCTTTCCCTTCCTCCCCCTTCTTCCTCTCCTTCCTCTCCCCAACCAGACTGTCCCCTCAACCTTTTTCCCTTTAAGTTCTCTAACACCCCCTCACCTCGCCCCTTCCTTTCACTTTGTGATTTTTCTTTCATGTCCGTTACTTCCATCAATGTATTTTTTTATTTCTTTAGTGCTTTTTTTCTCACAATTTACGGTGTATGGATCATTAAATAGTTTCTATAATTTTAATGCAAAATGAATATGTTACGTCAAAATAGTTTCCCATTTTCAGTTTATTTTACCTAATAAGAAACGAAACAAAAATATTATAGAAAATTAGAAAACAATTATAATAGTTTTAGAAACCATAGAAAACATTAATAAACAAAGAAATCACGAAAAGATATTAAATAAGCTAATAATTTTGTACAAGTATTTTCGGTTATTTTTCATTTGATTACTCATATATTAAATACCGTTTCACCCTGGCTTGCCGAGTACGACTGACTCAATATACTTTATTTCAGAATTAAATAGTGTTTAGTATATAAATAATCACAAGACTGAGTCAACCATCGTGTTCTTGGTGCCCACGAACCTTTATGTAACAATTGTCATCACCTTCAAAAATATTAACATTTTCCACCAAAATTACCAGGGTACACCCTTAGGATTTTGCTGACAAATTGTGATTTTTGAAATTATTCAAAAACTATCAGGTTTACGTAAAACATGTATAAAAGATAAAAGATAGAGCATAAAATTTCCTTTCTTTTGAGTTATTATACAATTTATTTGGACTCTGAGTAACTGAAAAAAGTATACATTTGTGTTCATCACAAATACTTTTTATCACACTTTATTTCTCCGAAACTGTGTGAGTAATTAAGGCAATTATCAAAGTTTCAAATAAAACTTTTCAAGCTTAACAATTTTGCTTCTATAAACGTTTCCCATGGGACTGATAGTTAAGCAGTAAAATTACAAAAACTCAATTCCACCCCAATCCTGATCCGTTTTTAGACTCCAATAAGACTTGTGGAAGTTTTAATGTAAAATAAAGAGAGATGCAGGAATAATGACTTTGACTTCACTCAATAACAAACATTATGAAAACACTTTGGAAAAATCATTTAAGTATTATAATAGTTTCAGATACTAAAGAAAACATTAATAAACAAAAAATCAAGAAAAAAAATATTAAATAAGCTAATAATTTTGTACCCATATATTCGATTATTTTTTCTTAGATTCTAATTTTATTTTTTTTGGTGCAAATATGTTTTATATATTTATTTTAATTATTTCAAAAATAATACTATATTTAACGTTTGATTCCAACTCTGCCTATAATTGGGCTTTTTCATGTTTTCAGCTTTTTTTTCAATTATTTTTTTATATGTACGTCAACATATTTATTCATGTAGTTGTTGACAGAAAGAAAAAGTTGCCTGCGTCGGTTGCTTTGGCTGGAATACTAAACATTTGCCCTTTAAACTGAATGAGCCGCATGTGTTTTAAATTTTTTATTCTGCACATGAAATAATATCATGACTGGCCTGCAAAGAGATGCTGCCCGGGGGTGTTGGACGCTTAGAGACAAAAAATACAACGCCAGGACATGCTCTAGTTATTTACAATTACATTTCGTAAAACATTTATTAATTTCTCTTCGCATTCTTAAAAAAAAAAGTCTTCCCGATTCTTTTTCTTCCCTCGCCAAGAAATCATAACCAAAATATATCATGACACACAGTATGTCTTGCGTCCCTTCAGCCATACGTCGTCGGAACTTGCTTTATGTTCTATACCAAATAAATAAAAAGACTGTGACCCCAATGACGTGTAAGGTTTGTATGATGCAGCGCACTCATAATATTTGCATACAAGCGCCGCTGGTTGTCCTGCTGTTTCTTTATGTGTGTATATTGTTCTATGTGCCACACTCGGGTGAAAGGAAGGGAAGATCAAATGGAAATTGTGAGGAACAACCAATGATGAAAGAAAGGGAAAAGAGGCAGTCTGTGAAAGATTAAAGTCCATTGCTCACAGACAAAGAGATTGTTATGGACAACAAAGGGTAGCACTAAATGAGAGAGAGAGAGAGAGAGAGAGAGAGAGAGAGAGAGAGAGAGAGAGAGAGAGAGAGAGAGAGAGAGAGAGAGAGAGAGAGAGAGAGAGAGAGAGAAAGAGAGTGAGAAAGAGAGAGAGAGAGAATATACCGATTACACTCATGTCATAAAGCAAACCGTAATTGCTCAGAATCTCTTAAGTTATTTAAAGAAATGAAAGAAGAATTCATTACCACCTCAACCAGTCCATTTAGATGAAAGATAAAAAGAAAAAGTGCCATGAATCTAATATATTTAAGTGGCAGAAACCAGACCAGTGTACCGATCCCTCACAAATCATTCCAACCCAGCCACATCAGCGTTCACCCGTCACCCAGACCTTGACTCCCTGGAAGAAAACGGGACGAGAGAGAAATACACTTTAGTTACTGTTCAAGCAGAGAAAGAAGAAGAAAATACGTGGGAAATGATAGCGTCTGAAATAGGATCAAGCCAGGTGAAAGACAGGTAGGCAAGCTTGTTCTCTTGAGGATGCTTGGCCGCGCAGGGAAACAGCTCGTCGGCTACAGCTGCCACACAACTGATCCTTTTGCTACATTATTCACCTCCACATATTTGCTTCTTCCTTGTTCATTCCTTTGTTCGTTCCTTGAAATGTTGTTACTTGATGTTGCCTTCCATTGAATCTTAGTCTTCTGTGTGGAAACTATTTTTGCTGTAAGTGTCTCGCAAACTTTCCAATTCCTCTTTAGTCACAACTCTCTGCAATCACACACTCGTGTTGCAAGTTTACTGTATCATTTGTCTTCTGCACATGATCTTGCACCTCTGGACATCATCATCAACCTCGCTTTTATCACAATCCCTTCAAATAGCTCTATTTACCCCAACCATTGACTTAATTTTGGTGTTTGTGTCTGCATAGATTTTCTGCTGTTTGGTTTTGTCCTCGTGAAGCCAGCAGTGAAGTGCAATGTGAGGGTGAATGGCGGATGAGTGAGCCGAGGGAGGGAGGATAGAAGGGAGGGAGAGAGGCGGGTAGAGGGTATGATAGCAAGTCAGTGTAGTGTTTACATGTGAAACATGGTAATCGATCCGAGCTGCGGCAGTCATACGTGCCCTTCTGTCTGGCTGTAAAGTGTTGGGTGGAAGCTACGACGCGGCGCCGCACCCTCTGTCCCTTCAGAGTGGAAATAACTCCTGTCCCGTCATCAGGTAAACGAAGGATTTGCCTGTTGCACCAGCGAGCACCTGCATGCAAAGGGGGCGTTCAGTCTGGGATCACACTGTTGCGCCGATGTAATTAGGATGAAATAATAAACATTGCGGGGAAAATGTTGCTTTACCACTAGTTATTAAAGGGAGTCAAGACGAGTAGACGAATCTCAACTTTACAACACCCTGACACAGAGGTGGAATCCTGCCCCTCAGGAGGTAATTAATAGGCGACGAGGAGCTGATTGCATCTTGCGGCGCCGGGAACTGCGTGGTGGCGTGGCCATTAGAGGGAGTGAGGCGGGGCGGGGCGGGGCGTGGGTTGGCGGGACCCTCACCTGTTGGAGGAAGGGCGCGTGATTGTGTTGGCGTGAGTCAGGCTCTGGACACCACCAACAAAGGTTTGTGTTGCTATTGATTTGACGGCGAAGTAGGTGAGACTGAGAAGTTTTTAAAGCCCACTGACCTGAGAGAGAGAGAGAGAGAGAGAGAGAGAGAGAGAGAGAGAGAGAGAGAGAGAGAGAGAGAGAGAGAGAGAGAGAGAGAGAGAGAGAGAGAGAGAGAGAGAGAGAGATCAGGAAGGAGAGACTGAAATACAAACAAGCAAGAATGAAAATAAAGTGCAATTTCATGACAACATCAGCATTCTTCTGATTAACTTACATTAACTAATTCTTATTTTTCGTCGCAACAGAATTATGACCAGGAAAAAAGAGAAAATTGCCCTAATTTAATACACCAAGATTATACTTTTTAAAAACGCCTGCAAAATCGCATGAAATAAGATTGAAGACATTTTCCAGGAAACTTGAGGTGACCCGTTCATTAGAAGTCGTTTTTGTTCATTGCATGGCCGTCTAACAAGAAGATAAGATTAATTTGGCGCCATAGTACGCACGCAACTTGGAAAAAGCAGACAGTCTAGCAGGAGGGCAAACAAGCAGGGAGGTGACGTGGCGCTGCAGAGGGTGTGGCGGCACATGGGTGAGGAGAAGGTGTGGATGAGAGGCAACTATGATAGTCAGTAGTGGCAAGTTACACCCAACATCTACCAACTGGGGGAGTTTGTATGACGTGACGGGGGGCAGTGCGAGCGTGTTCACTTCCTGAATTATGAGTGATAATGTGTGGCTCCCAGGAAACACCCTCGGGGACTCCTAACGAACGGCTTCTAGGAGGTAGAGGAGACATAGAGGGAGGGAGGGAGTGAAGGAGGGAAGCTGTCCACGTAGGGATTCACTGGGAATGAGGAGAAGCCGTAACAGAACACTCCTAGATGAATATAAGAGTTTAGGGATTGATGCACAGGATAGATGATATAGTTTGAAAGGAGACAAAGAGAAACTTACTAATGAATGGTGAATTTCAAGTAGAGTGAGAAAAAAAATGAGTGGAGATGAGACATAGTAAGGAAGTTTGAAATATTTCCATTTTATTTCTGAATCCCTTTCTTTTTGTGTGTGTAAATGATGTATTGAATGTTCCTCTTGCTCATGAAAGACCCACTGCACCTCTCCCCTTTACTAACCGTGTGTAAGAAATATTAATTAAAACTAAAATTACCTTGTGTGTGGCCAGCAGAGGGGACGGGGCAGGGAGTGGGGGGTGACTCCTACAGCCCCGCCATGTGCTGTAGCGACATGCAGGCGCCAAGTCAGGGTCATTATCTCTGTAAAAGCTGAAGCGGCTGCAATTGCGTGACCTCTAATGGTGTGGTTCGGTGCTGCTACATGAAACTGCTCAATTATATAAAAGTTAATTCTAAGGAAACATTTGGTATATAGACTCGCATCCAATCCTGGGACTTTTTTCTAACGAATAGATGTGTATTTCAGACTTATTTTTTTCTTCTTTCTATTTATAATGAATATAATGTTTGCTTCGCCTGCTTTGATAACGTCAGATGATGCTCGGCTTAAAGATGCTCGTTGGTTGTGCCTTGCCTTGCCTTGTTGTCTTCATCCCTGCCTTTCCTTCCCTCGTCTGGTGAATCAAAGCGAAATAAAAAAAGAAAAATTCATGGTTATATAGTTACGTGAAATGTTTCTCTTGCATGTAAAACTTTACTTCCCTTCCTTTCTTTTTCCTCTCTGCTCTCCCCTCGTTCATCCTTTCGTCTCCTTTCCTTCTTTCCTCTCTTCCTGCCATCCTCCTTGCATCCTTCCCTCGCTTCCTACCACTCTCCTTTCATACTTCCCTCTGATCCTCTTTCCTCCCTCCCTCTTCTTCCCTTTCATTCATCCTTACATCCATTTATCTATGCGTTTGCTTATTAATTTGTTGCACATGTATACACTTTTATGCAGGTAATGGTGACTGAAGTAAGTTTTTTTTTCGTTTTTTTTATTTCAACAACGGAGGACTTTGGAGGTTGTAGGTCGAAGCCGAGTGGAGGGGTGGGAACAGGCGGGGCAGAGATGTGGAAGGCGATATCCAGTGCGGCGGAGAATTTTCGTCTTTTTTTATTGACAGGAATAGATTTTGATCTACTGCGGGAAAATAAAAAGAGAAGAAAAAAAAACTCACAAACAGTCGTTATTAAAAAAATAATAAAGTGAGACGAGTAGTTTTAGTTAGTTTCTTAAACGTAAAGTATGAAACCAGTCAATTTAATGCATTTTAAATCCTCAAAAGAAACTGTGGGTGTTAGATAAATACGTCCACCTATAGAATGGTTGTCTTCTCCCTCCCTCTTACTGTGATCTTGAATGTAAAGTCTCTGGGAAGGAGGAAGGATCGGAACGGAGTGGAACTTTTAGTAATCAAATTTTTGGCTTTCTTTCTGGGTTGTTATTCTGGGCGAGGCCTTGGTAGGCAAGTCGTGTTTATGTTGTTACTTGACTTTCTTAGTTTTTTCCTCTATTTTTAGTTCCCTGCGCAAATATGCCTTTATGTTTATTTTTCTCCTCTGCGCTTAACTCTCATAACTCTTACCTTCATATCACCTTCTAGTCTTTATTTGTTCTCGTTCTTGTCCTTGCTATTTGCTTCGTCCTCGTCCTCGTCCTCGTCCCTTACCCTTGCGTCAGCCTCATCCGTGCGTACTCTTGTTTGGCCCCACTACACCCCTCCAAACTTATCATTCCAAAGTTTGATTAGCATCGAAGGTATAACATCATCAAACTTGTAACATATTGGAGGGTGACACACTCATCCTTCAGTTTGATAAAGTTATGACTTACTTGTGTCCAGAGAGAAGAATAAAGGAGAACGAGTAAGTAGAAGCAGGAGGAGGATGAAAGAGAGGAAGATTGTGAAAGAAATGGAGAGAAGTTAAGGTCGGAGAGTTACAAGGGAGAAGGCTGGCTGAATTGTGAGTAAAGAGGGAAAGGAAAGAGGGATGGATGGCTGGAGGAAAGCGGAAAGAGAAACACAGCATGACTTACTACACGGCGGTGATTTGACTACGTTTGCGTTGTCTCTGTCTGGCTGGTGTTGTCGCGTTGAATAATTGACATCTGTGTGCCTTTGGTGAGCAGCTTTGGCGCCTCACTGCTAAATCTCTTTGACTAACAAATGAGTTACTGCAACCTTACACGCTCTCACAAGGCACCCCACACCTGTGTTAGACTCGAATATTTTAATGGGTTTATGATTATATATTCTGTCTTTCTTTGGTGTTCTTATTTCTTATTCTTTCTTGGCTGTCTTGCGTTGCGTGTTCCTTATCGAGCTGGTGAAGCCGTTTGTATGTTACTACTTATTCGTGGTCATGTATGATACGTGTTGCACCATCTGATGTGTCCTTTGTGTGTGTGTATGTGTGTGTGTGTGTGTGTGTGTGTGTGGGTGTGGGTGTGGGTGTGGGTGTATGTATTTATAACCAGTCTATTGGTTAACTAGCTATTCGAAAAGATCAAATTTAATAGTGGGAAGGGATATTGTGGAATTAGACTTCATTCAATGCAATAAAAATCAAATCAAGGTAAAAAATAGAATTACAGGAATACCATTGTTAAAATGTCTACAAAAAACCTGTCATGATTTTTTGTAACTACTGGAATAGAAGGGAAGTTACTGACAGTCTGTACCTAACCGCCAGGGATGGGAGGGAGCTGTTGTTGTAGCAATCCGTACAAGCTCTTACAAGTAGTTATGAGACAGTTATGTACCTCACTGCAACCGAGAAGGAAGGGCATCCAGTAGTAGGAAGTGTATGTGTGTGTGTGTGTGTGTGTGTGTGTGTGTGTGTGTGTGTGTGTGTGTGTGTGTGTGTGTGTGTGTGTTTGTGTGTGTGTGTGTGTGTGTGTGTGTGTGTGTGTGTTCAGTTAATCCCTTCGCCCCCCCTTCATCCTATTCCGCACCATGTTGTTCCCAAGTCTCGGACGCGCCACACACGTAGTTGAAGGCGGTGGACACAATCCCAAATGTAAATACGACTCTCAGGACTAGACTGTGTATCATCCCAGAGATTGCGTCCTGGAACTGACTGAGGAGAGATAAAGTCACCTGCACGCCTCCTCCTCCTCCTCCTCCTCCTCCTCCTCCTCCTCCTCCTCCTTCTCCTTCTCCTTCTCCTTCTCCTCCTCCTCCTCCTCCTCCTCCTCCTCCTCCTCCTCCTCCTCGCTGACCTTGCCCCCATGACTGCATTGTTCTCCTCGGGTGGTGGGGAGCATCTTGGTCGGTCGTCTAAGATCAAGGGAAATATCGTCATTGGCTCATTTCGTATCATCAAAGGCAGGTGACTGTTTTCCTTGAGGCTCGGTGAGGTTGTGCTGAGGAAAGAAAGATACCTGGCGGAATTTTTTTTTTATACAGAACTGTTTTCAATTTGCAGGTTAAATAATTCATCGTCATTCTTGGATGGTTTATTTTTGTTCATATTTTCATACAACATTGTCCTCCCTTTTCACGCTGTCATGAGTGTTGAATATTCATAATGTTCGACAGCCATCTGCACATCACACTAATCACACACATGAAAGCTTCCTAGAACACTTTAATCACAGAGCAAAACATGTAACATTGTTATATATGTGTATGTAAATATATGTGTATATATAAAACAACATTTTACTGTTTATAATGCATCAAACATCTGATGATCGCATTATTCAAAAAAAAGAGTTTGGCTGTCTTTTACTAATGGCATTTAGTGTTGGCACTTTATTAATACAACGATAAAGTAAATCCTAATTGAACGTCGTTCGTCCATCGCTATAGTGGTCCTTTTTCTCACTCGCACGCTGGTAATTGAAAGCTGGTGAGTGAACAGTGTTTTAGTGGTGAAGCGTGGGGAGGCGTGACGACCGTGGGTGTGCGGGATGGAAGACCAAAACAACTAGTGGTTCAGTATGTGTATATGTATATGTAGTGGAGGAGTTATGGGGTGATTTAGACGTAAGTATAGAGTCTTTTGAAGGACACCCGTGACCGTGGGTGAATGATAGAGAGCTGAACACTTGTATGGCGACGACTGGGCTGGCATGGCTGAAGGACTGAATGGGCGTGGATATGGCTGATTAACTTACACTGACGGTAGGGGGACGAGGTAACATATGCCTAGTGGAAGGGGAGTGGATCAAATGCAAGTGTGGATGAAGTTGGGAAGAAGAGAGAGACTAGGAGAAGGGTGGAAGAGAGGGCTAGACAGATATTGGAGGGCTGACTGCTCTATTTCATCGCCAGTCCCACCGACACACAAATTCATCACGTTTCGCCAACACAGTATTTCACCAGCACAGTTTTGAATGTGACTCCTGTACATTTTTACTAATTCCTGATCGACCTTGGTTCTGTTTCCCATTTATATGAAGTGATGACATCCACTTGTTCTCTTGTCAGGGGTTCAGGGGTTCAGGGGCGGCTGTTACATCGATCCAACGACATCCATTGATTCTTTTGTTTTGTCTAACATTTAGGGTGAAAACTATTTATAAACAATATATTTGCATCTCAATCAATATGTATTTGCCTAAAGCTTTCCGTTTTAATTAGCTAATTTTACCCTGTTTCGTTACCTGAACATATGATACGATTCTTAAATAGACAAACATAAGGAATAGTTAATTGTCTGTAAACCTCCTCATCCATCCATCCATCCATCTATTTATTTATCCATCACGTCCCTTAAACATGCCCTCTCATCCCTCTTTCCCAGACAAGCGATACTCTGAATAATCCTTTTATAATGTAACTCTTCATTCCACACCCAGATTACCTTCCTTAGTGGCATAAGAGAGGATAATGGGTAGAAAATTACTGTTGGGCTCGGAAGGTGTGACGGAGCGAGGCACAGGGCTGATTGAAGGTGGGGGAGAAGTGCTTACTGTGCCACTAAAGATAGTTCGTCATATAACCATCTGTCTGTTGATCCTTAAATTTTGACGTTTTGGTGTTATCCTCTTTAAGCGGCAAGAATTATGTGGTGTGTTGATGGCAAACAGCCCTGTGTGGGGGAAGGTGCATATGTATGTGTGTTTATGTGTGTATATGTGTGTGTGTTCACTCTAAGATCGGAATTTCTTTTTTTTTCATGTATAGAATTAATGGTAAATCAATAGATAAGTAGCACACGATTTTTCTGTGTACCGTACATAATTCGACAGTAGTTTCCCATGTCAAGAACACACTCTACACCTCAACTGGTCATAGAAAACCAGGCTGCCAAAACACAGAAAACGTACCTTCTATATTTCAGGACAAACCTTAGGAAATCCAACGCCTCTTTTCATTCCCATCACCGCTGACATTCGCTTTAACGTGTCATAAAACGATATACATATTTTACTTACATTCCATTTGATAATAAACAAAATCCTCTCTTAAAACCACATAATAAATCTCAGGAAGGAAAGAGAAAGAGAAAACGGTCACATACATACATACAAAAATCCTTCAGCAAGTCATTATACAAGTGAAAAAAAGCAAAGGTTGTGAAGCTTTGATTTGTCGTCAAGATACTGATCAGGTGAGTAAATATAGATATCACAGACCAGCAGCAGCGACTTGAGTGGATCAGCAGGACTTCAGCTGGTGGACGTTGGCAGCTTAAGAGCTCTATTGATCCCATGCTATTTT